>JARBWK010000009.1:46363444-46392221 GCA_030556195.1 Anolis apletophallus | reverse complement strand
GGTTCATCCCACGTTTCACTGTAGTCTTTTGAAGAAGTATGTGGGGCCCTTTCCTCCTCCGGATTGAATGATGTTTTGTTTTCTAGGGGGAGGACGTGGTGGAGGAGGCCGTTATGTCAGGACTGGGAGACCTGAGCTTGGGAGAAGTTCAGGCTCCCAACCTGCCATGAGATTGCACCGACCTTTGCCCCAGTTCTTTGGTGACCTTGGCTCCAGTTGCATAGAGACTGTGCTGAGTCAAGTGGGAGTGACGTAACTTCCAGATGTGTGTGGGGCTGCAGAGGGAAGTGAGGCAAACTCCTTCGAGCCTGGACATTGGACAATTGGACTCATAACGCTGACTCATGGACCCATGAGGTCACATCCCTTCGGACTATGGGATATGCTGAATCACCCGGATATGGTGCAACCCTGCTTGGACATTGCATGGGCAATGGGGAGGGGCTCAGGGTATATAAGGTGTGTTTGGGTGGCGGGCCGGTGCTTTTGCTTCACATGTGTCGTACCTACAATAAAATCGTGTTGGACCGTGCTTCAATCTACGCGTGATCCTTACCGAGTGTTGGAGAGTCGTTACACACTCCCTTTCCTTTCTTTTCCCCACCCTTTCCTTTCCTCCCTTCCCATTTCCTTCTTTCTTTCCCCCTCCTTGTCTCTCTCCTGCTTTTTTCTTCCTTTCCCATAGTTTGTTCTTCTTTTCTTTCTTCCTCTCCCCCTCCCTCCTTTCTTTCCTCTTTCTTTCTTTCTTTCTTTCCCCCTTCCTTCTGTCTTCTCTTCCTTCCGAGAGTCCTGAGCATACCTTTTGCAGAGCCAGGTCTGAAGTGTCCCGTCATTCTGCCGGGGGAATCCTTTTCTCATAGTATGTACATATATACTCACATTTAGTTGAATTCTATATATATATATATATATATATATATATATATATATATATATATAATTCTATATATATATACATACATACACACACACACACACACACACACACACACACGAGTATATATATATGGCTGTCAGTGAAATAAATTTCCAAATATTTTGCTTTCATGGCTCTCTGAGTCAAAAAGGTTCCCGACCTCTGGTCCAGACACAAGAGGAATTGTTTAAAATGGACTGGGATAAATAAACCGAGAATTTTGGCAGAATAACAAATAAAGACATTTTTAGGTAGGGATGGATGGGTGAAATAAAACATTGAGAATGAAAGAGAAAAGACAATAAGAAACAATTATGATGTTGATAGTAGTAATAGTAGTAGTAGTAATACTTTATTTATTATTTATTTATTATTTATTTCGGGATTTTACCCCGCTCTTCTCAACCCCCAAGGGGGGACTCAGAGCGGCTTACAGTACGGCACAATTCGATGCCCACATAATCACAATATAATTTATAACCCATTCTATCTCCCACAGGGAACTCAGGACAGGTTATAAATAGAAATAGATTGCTGAAATTCAGTAAATAATTCAAATAAGAAGATTAATTTAAATTAAAAGGGAATAAAACTTAAAGGGTTCTATTGGGGTGATAAACTAAAGATAAATTTACAATAATATAAACTTTAGTTAAAATGGATAAATTATTTATATGAATATTATAATGTTTAAATGTTTTAATTTGTGGTTTTAATTTAAATGTATATTTTAATTGTATGTTTTTATGGCATTGAAAAGTTGCCTATGTGTAAAGCTGCCTTCAATCCACTTCGGGGTGAAAAGTGCAGGGTACAAATATAGTATCATAGAATCATAGAGTTGGAAGAGACCTCGTGGGCCATCCAGTCCAACCCCTGCCAAGAAGCAGGAAAATCACTTTCAAAGCACCCGCAACAGATGGCCAACCAGCCTCTGTTTAAAGACCTCCAAAGAAGGAGCCTCCACCACTCTCCGGGGCAGAGAGTTCCACTGCTGAACAGCTCCCACAGTTTATTTATTTATTTGCTCTTTTTTTTTTGCTTTTTTTTTTTAAGCCAAGCATATTTATATACCGCCCCTCTCAGCCTGTAAGTGACTCAGGGCGGTTTACAGTCAGACAGTCAGGAAGTTCTTCCTCATGTTCAGGTGAAATCTCCTTTTCTGTAGTCTGAAGCCATTGTTCTGCCTCCTAGTCTCCAGGGCAGCAGAAAACAAGTTTGTTCCCTCCTCCTTATGACTTCCCCTCACATATTTGTACATGGCTATCATGTCTCCTCCCAGTCTTCCCTTCTGCAGGCTAAACATGCCCAGCTCTTTAAGCCCCTCATCATAGGTCTTGTTCTCCAGAGCTTTGATCATTTTAGTTGCCCTCCTCTGGACACATTCCAGGGGGTGGTCTTTTTCCCTCCTCGTCCCCTTTTCCTTCATCTTCCTGCTCCTCCTTGCTGCTGGTGCCGCTGCCAGCGGCAATGAGAAGCAGGAAGGTGGTATTTTTTTCTCTCTTCACCCCCTTTACCTTCTTCTTCCTGCTCCTCCTCATTGCCGGGGCCTCTTGCCACTGCTTGGGCCCCGCAACACCTTCGCCGCCTCTTCAATTGCAGAGCCCAAGCGGCAGCAAGAGGTCCAGGCGGCGAGGAGGAAGAGAAAGATAAAGAGGGGGAGGAGACATCCCTGCTTTATGGTTTTTCACTTATTGTGGGTAGTCCTGGAACATAAACCGCGCAATAAGTGAGGGACCACTGTAGTGGTTTATATTTAGCGGGAGATAAATGTAATTAATTACAGTAAGAAGTATATGTGATGTAACAGTCTATAATTGCCCTTGCTTGAGGAGAGGAAAATTCCTCTGCTATGGCTGACTTCTCTGGTTGGGTGCTGTGCTTGGTGGTTCCTACGTAGACTTGTCCACAACTGCATGGTATATGATAGACTCCTGTAGAAGTGAGAGGATCCCTCTTGTTCTTTGCTGTATATAGCATTTGTTGGATTTTCTTTGTGGGTCTGTAGATAGTTTGTAGGTTGTGTTTCTTCATCAGATTCCCTATTCAGTGGTTCCCTTGATGTATGGCAAGAACACTTTTCCTCTGGGTGGATCTTTGTCTTGACTTCTGTGGGTTGTTCTTGGTCTTGCAGCTCTTCTGATATCTGTGGTGGAGTATCCATTGGCCTGTAAAGCCCAATTTAGGTGGTACAGTTCATCTTGGAGGAGGTGGGTTCGCAGATTATTTTTGCATGGTCTGCCAGGGCTTTAATTGTGCTTCTTTTTTGACTTGTGTGATGGTTTGAGTTTTTATGTAGGTATCTATATGTGTGTGTAGGTTTTCTGTAGACTGTGTGACCCAGTTGTTAATCTGTTTTGCGAATGACTAGGACATCTAGAAAAGGCAGTTTACCTTCATTTTCTTTTTCCATTGTGAATTGGATGTTTGGGTGGATGCTGTTAAGGTGGTCCAGGAACCTGTTTAGTTTTTCTTCTCCATGGCTCCAAATGGTGAAGGTGTCATCCACATATACTGTATATAGTGGGATTTTTTTGTTGCTGTTTCTAGGGCTTGTTTTTCAAAGTGTTCCATGTAGAAATTTTCTATGGCTGGGCTGAGAGGGCTCCCCATAGCTACTCCATCTTTCTCTTCATACTGAAAGTAGCTTGTGGTGAGGCAATGGTGAAACAGAGCTGTGATGTCTTCTAGAAACTTCTGGTTGATTAGTCTGATTGTGTCTGCTACCTGGACCATGGTAAATAGAGACACCATGTCAAAGGTGATCATTTTGTCATTGATATTGACTTGAGGTTGCTGATTTTTTTCTATGAAGTAGGCTGTGTCCTTGATGTAGTGTGTTGTGAGCCCAATATAGGTTTGTAGCTGTGCAGCCAAAATTTTGGCTAAATCATATGTGGGGGGGGGATCCAATGGCACTCCCGATGGGTCTGAGTGGGGTAGAGTCCTTTTTTAATATAGATTTTATTGCACTTTTTCATATATACAACACAGACAAGAGGGTTGGCGGGCCCGAGGGAGGGGGTGCTGATTGGAGGGAGAGCTGTCTGGCGCAGGGTAGGGTGGAGGAGAGATTGGGGAGGGGGGTTAAAATTGACTTCCCAAGAGTGGTATGAGAGTTCTGTTTTTTTGTTACAAATATATAAAATAATACATATAGTAAATCATAAAGAGATAAATTTAAAGTTATACATTGTTATCTAGGTTATTCTTATAAATCATTTAATTCTATAGTGAATTTATGATTTCTGTTTTGAATATATGTTTTGAAGTCCGACCAGTTCGTTTTTTCCTTCTTGTTGTTTATTCTCTGAGTAAGTAAGTCCATCTGGATCATGTCCAACACTTTTATAGTCCATTCTTCCAGGTCTGGAATTGTATCTTTCTTCCAGTGTCTTGCCAAGACTATTCAGCTGCATGCACTCAGTAAAAAGAATACTTTTTCTTGGTTTTTGTTAAAACTCGGATTGGAGAGTCCTAATAGGTAGTGTTGAGGGTCCATACTGAACCTAACATTTATTTTTTTTTTTGTATTTCTGTATGTATGTTTTTCCAATACTTGTGGGTTTTTTACATTTCCACCATTGGTGGAAATAGGTGCCTAATTCTTTATCACATTTCCAACATTTGTTGGAAATGTTTCTGTTATACTTGGCTAACTTCGTCGGGTACAGATGCCACCTACATTACACCTTAGTCCAATTTTCTGTTATTTCCATTGTAGTATTATATTTTAATTTTTCTAGCCATACTTCCTCCCATTGGCGTATTATTATTGAATGTCCTAGGTCTTTAGCCCACTTTATGTGACACTCCTTAATTTGTTCATCTTCTGTTTCCCATACTAATAGCTGCTTGTAAAAATGACTTATATTTTTTTTAATGATTTTTCATGACTACCTCCCAGGTGTCCTCCTCCATGAAGCCTATTTTTTGATCTTCTTTGTATCTTTGGAATATTTGATGGTATTGGAACCAAGATAGTTTATGGCCCTCCTTTTCTAACTCTTCTCTTGTTTTTATCATCGGCTTTTTGTCTATCTTTTTAATAATTTGTTTATACATTAACCAGTTTGCTTCTGCCAATTCTTTTTTATGAAATGCTTCCGAAGGGGATTTCCAAAATGGGGTTAGCCTGAAAAATTGTCGTTTGTATTCTCCCAGGTTTTTATAAGAGCAGCCCTTATGTAATGGTGGCTAAAATTCTTCTCGATTTTCCTCCTATCGTACCATAGGTACGCATGCTAGCCGGCATGGAGGTCATGGCCTTAGTGTCAGCAGATTTTGGTTACTTAATGAGACCCAGTCTTTGATTGCTACTAAATTGCACTGAGTGGGGTAGAGTCCTTATGGATTTTTGGGAGCCCATAAGCCTAGGTGGGAGGACTTCCGATTTGCATAGTTGTTAGCGTATGTCAAAATTGATCGAGGAGTTCTTTGATCAGAGTGTTAGTTTTTCTTGTTATTTTAGAAGTTGGGCCTTGTTTTAGTTTTTTGTATATTGTGGGATCCAGGAGTTGCCTGATCTTTTCTTTGTATTGTTCTTTTTCCATGATTAGAGTGGCATTCCCCTTGTCCGCTGGGAGAATGTTGATATCTGAGTTGAGGGCTCTGATGTTCAAGGGTTGTTTGGGATATTATAGATTTTTACAACATAGGTTCTCTAAATGCACAAAGAGTACCCAGAAGGCCCTGGCTTGCCTTGCTGGATATCAATGCAAAGTTTGGGTTTTCAAACATTAGTATGTCAGCTGCACTGTGTAGGTGTGTTGCATGAACGTCCTCATGAAAAATTTAAATCTTAGAAATGTGTGTTATTATCTGACACATCATATATTTTTTAAAGTATAAATGAAAAGTTTTCATGAGATATCTTGAACCCCTGTTGTTCTGTATGAGTCTGTATATTTTATAAGGAAGGCCTTGTTATAAGAGGTTGGTTTAACCTGCAATTTGCTAGTAAAATGCAATTACTTTTTTACTGTACTTATACCCCACCCTTCTCACCCCGTGAAATGTTTTTACCCCTACATCAGGGGTCAGGAACATTTTTTACTCAGAGAGCCATAAAAGCAAAATATTTTGAAATTTATTTCAATGAGAGCCATATAATATATTTTAAGACTGAATTCAACTAAATGTCAGTAATATAATAAGTCTCTGAATATATATATATATATATATATATATATATATATCATGAGCAAACAACACACACCCATATATACCATATATACAATATAATACAGTTATAATGTGGACATATATCATACATATACTATAAATGTATATCAATGTATCGAGCAACAAGTCATAGCATGTAAATATTTGAAATTACAAAGCATAGAGCAGGAACATTAAAAATACATAACAATAAACAGTTGCACACACTCCCAGAGTCTAAACGAGGTCCTACCGGAGTCCCTGTATGCCAGCTAGTGGCTGAGGGGTGGATGTTTCCTTTTCGAATGTAAACAATTCCTGGGCGAGTGTAGCATAGAGCCCAGAGTGGTGTCTTGAGGGAATCCCGGATTTATACTCGAGGAAAGGACATCCACCTCTCTGCTTACAGTGCCCTCACACTCCCCCGCTCTCTACCCTCTCCAACCCCAAGCATGCCAGCAAACCCAAACCAGGGCTCACTTGTGGAGCCAGAAGGTCCAAAACGAGTGCAGCGGGATCCCGGGCACACCACCGTCCTCAGGCTCCAGGGCGCGGAGCCTCTGCAAGTCCAGCTCGGCCTCCTCCTCCTCCTTGGTGGCGTCAGCGTCGCTGTTGCTTGGCGGAGGCTCCGACTGCCTTTTGGGGCCACTCAGTGCCATGGCCTGCCTGCCTTCTGCCCTCCCTTCCTCTCTCCCTCTCTTCCTTCCTTCCTTCCTCTCTCTCCCCGGCTAAGTCAGCGCTGCCTCGCTGCATTCACCGCTGCTGGCATTCACCACTGCTGGCCATAAGGAAGGAAGCGAGGAAGGGACTGCTGCCAGAGGAGAAAGAGAGCGGGCGCCCAAGCCTTCCCCAAAGGCGCGTCGCCTGCCACCTCCCTCGCCTTCTCCAGCTATCGGGATGAGGGGAGGCCCCGTCCCGATGGCTGGAGAAGGCCAGGCTGGGCCCAGGGAGGCATCAGACAAAGCGGCCCCAAAGGTGCTTCACCCGTCACCTCCCTTCTGCCTTCAAGAGCCAGATGCAATCATGAATAGAGCCACATGGCTCGCGAGCCATAGGTTCCCGACCCCTGCCCTACAGTATAGTTCCCAACTATATTCAGAGTGTTGTTTAAAATTATTGTCCAGTTTTGATTTATATTACCTCATAGCAGTGACTATGTAACCTGTTTATTTTAATTGTGTAAGTCGCCCAGAGCACCTTTCGTGGAGGGCGACTCATAAGAAATAAAGTTAGTTAGTTAGTTAGTTAGTATATCAAACATCATGGGTTATTGAGATATTTGATATGTATATCTGTCAGGTCTCCAAGACAAATATACTTATCTATCTATCCAGCAGATGACTGCAGGCCCTGGTGGTTAGGAAATCATAAAAGGCTAGAGTGTAAAGGAATAATAGGAGTCTTATTAAGGGACATTAGCACAGTCATTCTGTAGATAGAAGAAGGCTCAATAGAACCTGACTGATGCTATACTTTCAAGCCATCCAGCAATTTCATGGTAACAGCGATTCCACTGATGGTTCAATTTATTACTGAAGGTAATTCCAGCAAGGCAATAAATCTGCATGTCGGGAGCTAAATATTCACTTTACCAGCTGTGTCTTATTTTATCACCATAGATTTGTGCGAGGGGAGGAGGGAGCACCATTTCACACCAACTACAAAACCCAAAGAATATCAATTAAATTATGCAAATTGATTTCCTTAATAGATTCTGAATTTTAGCCTTTAAAAAAATATATATTTCTGCACATTGTTTCTCCTTTGCTTAACAGCTCCCAGAAGTGGCAGCATGTTACTACAAAAAGAATATACTCCTTGCTCCAGCATCTCTAATATTGGAAGTGATGTACTTGGACAAGGTCAGGACTATGTCAGATCTTTATTCTCTGGGTCCAAGAAGACTGGTGCACATGCTTCGCCAATGGAAAAAGAAGGAAGGCAACCTATTCCATCTGAATATTACAACTCTTCAGCATCCAGGTACAGTCACAATGTAATAGAGGGCAGAGATAGGAATATTTATGGAACATGTTGCATTATGACTGTAAGAGATAATGTTAGCCCTCTTACTGTGTAACTTCATTTATTTATTTGTTGTTGTTGTTTATATCCCATTTTTTCCTCTTAAAAGAGACTCAATGCAATAACTTTATTTTCCATTACTTTATAGTTATGAGGGTTTGACTACACAAAAAGAAAATTATCATGGCATTCAAATGTTGACTCACACTATTTTTCTTATGCTTCTATCTGTTTTGGGTGCAGAGGTAACAACAAAATGGTCCAGAGAAGAATGTGTTTTATACCAGAGGACAGTGGCTATAGCATTCAAATGTTAAACAGTGTAACCTTCAAGGTTCTTTTAGGGAACAGGAGAGTCAAGGGTTGCCTTCCAAAAAGCCCCCTGCAGCTATAACTGCTACGGGAGTGGGGCGGGGAGTGTACAGTGGCAAACTAAAATTATAATCATCAGCAATTACTATTTAAAAACAGCTTTTTCAAGCCATGGGGAACTGTCCCATCAGAGACCCAGGGAATTCTATTTCCTTTAGCTCTTGGTGCAAGCTCTTTACCAGCTGTTCAAAACTGTTCAAAACTGTTCGGAAAACTAACTATCTTGCATGCACATTGAAATGGTTCTGCAGTCTCTATGTTTTCTGTGTAACCTAGCTCTCTTGCCTTGCTAAGTTTTATGGCACCCTCATTTAAGTAATTTGCATGGGGTTCGAGGAGCTTCTTCATTGTGGACATGCTACAAGTCACATAGACAGCTCTTTGAACTCAGGAGACTATAAAAGAGAGGTGCTTCTTTGTTTGGGTGTTGATTTGGCCTTTCGCTTTACTCTTAAACTCTTAACTTATCAGTTATGTAGTTTGCATGTCACATAGTCAGTTTTAGGCCCATGCTGAAGCTCGAGAATGTTACCTTTTTACTCTCTATTTTTGGATTGTACTTTTGATGTACTGCAACCAAGTTATCCTGTACCTGTGTGATTTTTCACTTAAGATTTTGTGAGGAAAACTACTTTTTATAACATCAACCAGTTGACATGGAGTCTTTGGGGGGGGGGGGGGGTTGGCAGCTCTAAATGTGTTTTTCTTTTGCATGCTAAATGGGGGTGCTGTGATCTTAAAGATTTCCAGTCTTTAGACCAGGAATCCTCAAATTAAGACCCGGATACTGCCCTCCAAGGTCATTTACCCGGCCCTCGCTCAGGGTCAACCTAAGTCAGAAATGACTTGAAAGCACACAACAACAACAACATCTCATCAGCCAAAAGCAGGTCCAAAAAACAAAATAAAAACTATAGGGCCGAATGACACCACATTTGGCCTTGAAACGCCTCATACCTCAAGGTATGACCAACAATCATAAAATTGAAAAGTAACGACTGAAAAGAATTCACAAATCTTTTTTAAAGGAGAAGACTACACAGAGCATGCGCACAGGGGTGGAGGTGCACGCGCTCAAGAGCTCCTCTTTGTCTCTCTCTCTCTCTCTCCTCAGCTGTCAGGCTGGCAAAGTCCTCCTCACTCTGGCTGCTTGCTTTTCCCGCCCTCATTTTCTTTTGCTCCTCCCCGAAAGAAGCAGCAGTTGGCAGGAAAGGAAGGCAGGGAGAGGAAGGGAAGGAGGTGGGGAGAAGCCGTACTGCTTGGAGGGAGGGAGCCCTGTGCTCGAGGGGGGGAGGGCGAGGAGGAGCCAGAGTGGCGTGAGCCTCCTCTACAAACTTCCCCAAGCAGCCTCACAAAGTTGTGGTAATTGTGTTACATGGCAAACTCCCCACGCCACCACTGTGAGCACTCCTCTTCCCTTTGGTCTTAAAGGTGTGTGTGTCTGTCTGATGTAGATTATTATCAAGCTGAGGCTGTCCATTATGCTTCTCCCTTATGGCAGTAAAGGCTGGACTGGATGGTCTCTTTCTACCCTACTATTCTATTACTATTATTAATCAAACTGGCAAATTCTGGGCCAAGTTCACTATAGGGGTGCTAGAGAGAGAGAGAGGGGGGGGAGGGAGGGAGGGAGGGAGGGAGGGAGGTAGTGAAGGAAGAAACAAGAGAAAGAAAAAAGTAAAGAAACAGGGAGGGGAAGGAAGGAGAGAGAGAAAGAAAGGACAGACAGAAAGAAAGAACAAAAGTAGGGGAAGGAGAGAAAGAATAGAGAAAAAGATGGAGGGAAGGCTGGCCACAGCAACGCATGGTGGATACAGCTAGTCTCTCTCTCTCTCTCTCTCTCTCTCTCTCTCTATATATATATATATATATATATATATATACACCTACCTATGTAGCAGCAAATTGGGAGTTATGGAACTCCAAGTGGCAAGTTACCTCTTACCAAAACGGCGGCATGGACGTGCGGGCGCAGGGATGAGAAACCACGCAACAACTTCACTGCTCAACGTGAAATCAAAGATTTATTGATTAACACCAGCTGGTGGGGTTGCCCACAGAACGTGCTGCGATAAGGGGCAAACGGCCCCGGTCATCCTTAACACAAAGCTCTTATACCCTTCATGGCGGCATCCACAAAAGCCCGCCCTCCTTCATGAACATTTCACAAACATCATTGGCTGGTGTTACAGAGCATTTCATTAATCCAATTAAACATAACATTTTCATTTGCATCACATCTTAATCCCCTCCTATATGTTAGAACAATGAACATTTCTATGGTAGTCTTTCCCACAGTGCAACTATCAGTGGCTGGGACCCTTCATGTTCCCAACTAGCAACATTTGGCTTCTGCAGACTCCTTGCCAGCAACGGAGGGGGCAGAATCCCTCTGCTCATGCGCAGTTCTTACCCATTTAGCACTACGGTAAACAAACCTCATGCTTTGCACTGTTTAGACCAATCTGAGCCTACGTTATCTTACGCTAGGCACGGGGTGTACTTTGGCAAATCACTGCACTGGCCAGAAGCACCAATCACAGTGTTACATTCACGGAGCCTGTGCCTGCCTGATTCTTGGCACAGAAACCCACTTTTGTAAGCTCTACATGTGTGCAGCATCACTCTCTGACTGTACGCCTGTTGGAAAAGTACCAAAACCGCTTTACCTTCTGATCATTATGAGGATGTTAAAAACTACAAAACCAGTAGGCCAAAAGACAACAAATTTAGCCCAAAAGTGCCTCACAACCCAAGGTGTGACCAACAACTAAATAAACCCTACAAAACAGTGAAAAGAACTTTAAAATCCTTAAAAATGAGAGGATGAAACAGTGCCTATATGGATGAAACTCCTGGCCCTGCCCCCTTGCCACTCTCTAGCCCTCCTTCCCTCTTGCCTTCCTTCCTTCTTTCTGCTGCCGCTACCTTCGCTGCCAGGACCAAGCCCAGTGAATAAGTAAATGAGTAAGCGAGCGAGGGAGGGCAGACAGTAAAGGCGGCACCGGCAGCAGAAACAGGAGCCTGAAAGAGGCAACCAGTCTCCTGCTTCTGCTGCCGCTGGCCCTTTCCCACCCTCCCTTGCTCACTTACTCATTCACCTTCCCTCCCTTCCCTCCCTCAGCTACCCCCACCCCACACACTGCTCTTTGATTGCAGGTGAATTATACATCATCAGCATCAGCATCATTTTATTTCTTATTAATCGCCCTCCATCAAGATGCTCCAGGCGATTTACACAGAAACAGTAAAACAGGATAAAACATACACCGATCATGAAAATAGAAGTTACAATTACATATCAAATGCTTTACTGAAGAGCCAGGTCTGCCCCCACCAACATGCACCACTCCCTTGAGAGCCTGGGTGAAAGGGCGCAGGTCGCGCATAGCTCTCCTTTCACTGGCAGAACGCCAGGCACTGGAAAAGGCACCCAAGATGATGGATGGCCTTGAAGATGCCATAGAAGAGCAAGCGTCTTCATCACCTTTACAATCGAGTCGGAAGCGATGCCACCGAAGCCGGAAGATGAAGAGAGCAGCTTCCTGCCCCCTCGCTGGGAACCCGGATGTCCCCCCCCCCCCAAGGGAGGAAATGCAAGGGGATGTCCGGATGCTGCCGAAGCCTGGTGCCTCTGATCAAAGCGGCCTTATGCGAGAGAGCAGCTGCCAAAGAGACTTACAAGAACAACAAGCTGGAGAAGTGGGAAAAGCCGCTTCTCGGCCCCAGGACATCCAGGGTGGCCGAAGGAGAGAGAGAAGCAGGACTCAGTCAAGCTCGGACTCCAGAGAGCCTGAAGCCCTAGATATGGACAAAGATGCAGCGATGGGAAATGGTAGGCCCCCGAGGCATAGGCCTCAGAGACGTAGCCACCGCCAGAGGAAATTTGAGTCCAGAACTTTGGGGGGGGGGGGTAGGTTTCAGTAGCTGGAGAAGATCTGCAGCAGCGGCCCCCTCCCAAAAATTGGAATATGCTCTCCCAGGTGGTCCCTCCTTTGTGAATGGGGAGGAGGACCCCCTCAAGCTGTCAGGTACTGGGACTCAAATGCTCGACCTAGGGTTGTAAGGGAGAGCGTGTCTCCCCAGTTCACCCTTATAAGTGACTCAAACTCTGCAAAGGTGGAGAAAAGAGTGCCCTCCCAAGTTACTGGTGATAGGAACTCTCCTAAAGACTCTACTGGAGACTCTATTTTTGGGCCTGTCAATGCTGGCCGGGTGTGCAAGCTTTTATGCCGGCCCCATGCCATCCAGTTGGCCCTGTCCATGACCACACTCCATCGGGTTTTATTCTGCCCCTCTCTTAGGGACCGGGTGAACCTTGGTATCTAGTAGATGACTCCTATAGTTTGTTTTGTTATTGTTTGTGATGTGCAGAGTTGTTTACTGTTAACTGTATTATTCTGTTGTAAACTGCTCCAAGCCTTCGGGGAGTGGCGGTATATAAACTCGAATAATAAATAAATAATAATTAATAAATAAATATACAGAGGCAATGAGTTCCACAGTGCTGGAGCAGAGATAGAAAAGGTCCTATGCCTCGTATTAGTAAGGCGTGCTTCTCTGGGGCCTGGAATGTAAAGCAGATTGTAAAGCAGTCCAAAAATAATTTTTCTTCGGAGTTTCGCTAACTAATTGTCTCTGATATATGTGAAGCATCATATAACCCCGACCCTACAGTGTCTGAACTGGCTGCCAATGGAATATCAGGTCTCTTATAAGATCTCGATCCTGACCTTTAAGGCTTTTCATGGTCAAGGCCCACTATATCTGAAGGATTGTCTCCACTCCTCCCACCACTGTCGACCCCCCAGATCAACCCAGGAAAACCTTCTTTACGTTCCGGGCCTTAGAGAAGTGCGTCTAGAGCAGGGGTAGGGAACCTATGGCTCGGGAGCCAGATGGGGCTCTTCTCATGATTGCAGCTGGCTCTCAAGAGCAGCCCGGGCCTCGGTTTCATTCATTTTCCTCCCTCTCTCCCTACCTTCTTTCCTCCCTCCCTCTTTGTTCCTTCCTCTTCCATTCTTTCCTTCTCTCCTTCCTTTTCCCTCCCTCTCTCCACTTCCTTATTTCCTCCATTCTCCCTCTTCCTTCCTTTCTTTCTCCCCTTCACCCTTTCCTTCTCTCCTTCCTTTTCCCTCCCTCTCCTCTTCCTTCTTTCCTCCATTCTCCCTCTTCCTTCCTCTTCCTTTCCTTCCTTTCTTTCTCCCCTTCACACTTTCCTTCTTCTTCTCTCCTTCCTTTTCCCTCCCTCTGTCCTCTTCCTTCTTTCCTCCATTCTCCCTCCCAATTTCCTTGGTTCACTTTATTCTGGTTTTTTAATAGTTAGCTCAATTTGTCCATGTTCATATATTCTACCGTCTTGGATAGCCAATCTTCGGTTGAGGGAGGGTCCTTTTCTCTCCATTTCTGATATATTGGTGTTCTTGCCACAGCCAACAGATGAAATAATATCCTCTCTTCATTTTTCCCCAACTCAAAATCTGTTATATTTAACAAGTTTCATGTCATATTTCACCCTAATGATGTTTTGAATGTGCTTATGAATTAATGTCCAGTATTTCTTGATTATTTTACAACCCCACCATGAGTGGAAATATGTTCCTAATTCACTCCCGCATTTCCAACATTGATTTTTGTAGTTTTTGTAAAATTCTGATACTTGTACTGGTGTTAAATACCAACGGTAAAACATTTTGTACCAATTTTCTACTATATTAATGAATCTTGTATATCTTAATTTGTTCCTCCAAACATGTTCCCATTCCTTTAGCAATATTGAATGCCCAATGTCTACTGCCCATTTTACCATATTTCCATATTTCCTTTTATTATTTCCCATTCCAGTAAGCTTTGGTAAAGTATTTTAATTAGTTTTTTTTTCTCCTTTTGCATTTTAATGTCCCAGCATGTTCCCCACTCTTTTTATGTTATTTTGAAATGGTGGCAAATAAAAATGATTAATAAAAAAGAAAGAAAAAGAGAGGGGAAGGAAGGAAAGAGAGAAGGAAGGAGAGAAAAGGAAAAAAAGGAGGGAAGGAGAGAAAGAATAGAGAAAAAGAGCAAGGGAAGGTTGGCCACAGCAACGTGTAGCGGATGCAGCTAATAATAATAATAAGAGGAAACAAGTAGTTTCAGAAGGCAGGATTACAAGACTATGTGAAAGTTTGATTGTAGGCCCATGGATTAGTGAATTGACGCCACTGCACCAGTGAAGAGATGTGTAATATCTAAGGTGGTCAATATATCCACTATCAACAATACTGTTACTTCAGTGAAATACCAGATTTTCCCGATGGCATACACCAGTTAAGCCCTAGATCATCCATGGAGCCTGCTGGTGTAATAAGAAATTCAATGTGCAGATTTGACAAATGTGAATTTAAAATGATGTGTGGGGATGAATGGAAGAATGGAAGGATGTGTGGCTGGAGTTAATAATTTTGGAGGCACCAGTATAAATATTAAAGCCTGCAATTACTAACTACCTGCTTGCTGGAACTGTGATCAAAACCTGCTAATCTGAATTGATAAGAACTGTGACAATGGTTCTTTCAAGTTAAGGAAATGTTCCTTATGTTAAGAAGGAAGTCAACACAAACCTTGTGTTTGTCAACACCAATCAAGAAGAATCAACATCTGGCCAGGAAACTGAGATGGATCCAGGATGGAAGACTTCTATAATTCATTTACAACTTTGGGACTACATCTGCAAGATATTCCTATAAAAGACTCCGTCTAATAATACTCAAAGTGTGACCAATCTGAGGAGTCTGGTTCACCCACCTCTCTGCTCCATGGGAAGGACAGAGATGGTGTATTCGGAGAGTGCCAGATATGCTATGAGAAAGCATGATTCTGGTCACTTTGGGGCTTCTTTCTCAATGGAAGAGGAAGAAGTGTGCTTCTGGAGTCTTAGATTTTATGCAAGGAGTCAGGGTCTACTGTATGGAAAACAGAGATGT
The DNA here is from genome assembly GCA_030556195.1 of Anolis apletophallus. Lineage (NCBI taxonomy): Eukaryota > Metazoa > Chordata > Lepidosauria > Squamata > Anolidae > Anolis > Anolis apletophallus. The sequence continues at coordinate 46,376,783 of JARBWK010000009.1, read as the reverse complement.
GGTCCTTGAAGTTACGAAGTTATGGAAGTTTTGGAACTATGTGTTGGCAGGCTGAAGGAAAGTAGGGGCTGGCCTAACAGGTCCTTCTCCAAGGAGGGAGAAAAGGATGTGGTAATAATATTTGGTTGCATGATGATGGATGCATGTACATGTGGTGTGAATGTTGAGTGATAATGTAATTCCCCTTGGTTTGTTTTTTATTTATTTTATTTTATTTATTTGTTCGATTTTATATTCCGCTCCTCCCTGCAGGCTCAGGGCAGATCACACAGCATACATAAAACAGCAATATGAATAAAACATTAAAATTACATAAAATACAGATAAAACAGTTGTCAAGCAGACGGATTAAACTTCCAGGCTTCAATTGAAGGCAAGTCTGAAGAGGGTGGTCTTACATGCCCTCCAGAAGGGGATGAGATCTGTGAAGTGCGTTCCATAATATCGGGGCCGCTGCTGAAAAAGCTAGTTGCCTTGTTATGGACAAGTGGCAAGAGCGGACTGATGGTACGTTTAGCAGGTTGTGCTCCTCTGAGTGCAGTGATCTCAGGGGAACATACGGGGTAAGGCGGTCCCTCAGGTACACAGGGCCTAGACCGTGTAAGGCCTTAAAGGTCAGAACCAACACCTTGAAGACAATTCGGTACTCAACTGGAAGCCAGTGCAATTGCCGTAGGATGGGAGTAATATGCTCCCTTGCCGGTGCTCCCACCAGCAAGCGAGCGGCGGCATTTTGAGTTTCCGGATTGTCGACAAGGGAAGGCCAACGTAGAGGGCGTTACAGTAGTCTAGCCTCGAGATGACCGTTGCTTGGATCACCGTGGCCAGGTCGTGTCTGGTCAGATAGGGAGCCAGTCGCCTAGCATGTCGCAGATGGAAAAATGATGTTTTGCTGACCATGGAGACCTGTGACTGTAAATCCAATGTAGTTGCATAGAATCTATATGTCTGTATGTCTAATGTCATTCTTTGTCTAAATGTTTTTCTGTAATCTGATATACCCTCTCACACTGGAAATTGCAATAAAAAGAACCTATGCTTTAAATTTATTGAAAAGTCATTCATGACACTGGCTCCCATCGAATGATGGAACTTCCAGCGGGACTGTGTGAATGATCTAGGGTGGAGCTGGCACCATGGCGGCAACATGGGAGGCTTCCTCTGTTGTGCAGGAAGCAATGGGGGGGGGCTTCGTGGTCGTCGTTTCCCCACGTGGCATCACCTTCTTCACAAGCCGGGCAATGCAGAGCATGGGGCAATGGGTTCCCCACGCCTCCCTGACAACTGTTGCCACATTTGCCACAGTGTGTGGTGATTCCAGCAGCCCATGTGAGGAGTTCATAAGAGTTTGACTTCAGCCCTACTCTACAGTTTTTGTTCTGATGCTCATCTATTCTGGTACTGCTATTCTATGTACCACTTTTTTACAAATTCCAAAAAATATATGGCCTGATTTCTAAATCAGGAGTTTTCAGAGTTATAAGAGAAAAAGATAATCGTAGAACTACAGTCACAGAATTGAAGCAAGCCTAGAAATTATTTATATAGCCTGAAATGATTTCACATACCAATATTTTGTGTCTGCTCTAGATCATGTCTCACATAGAATTGCTTCTGGAAGTAAGGATAAATGAATCTGTCAGTTTCACCATCTTTTATAGATAAATGTTTAAATTCTCAATATGTTTGCTGTCTAAGTTATGGAGAAATTGTGGATTTTGAACATTCTTTTTAAAAATAATAATAATAATAATAATAAAAAATACTTATTCCTCCCTGGAATGTCACAATGCAAAAGGAGAGAAGCTAGGTTATTTTGTATGGTTAATACTCTCTTGTATACTTTTCTGTATTTTTTGTTTTTGTTTTGTTTTGTTTTGTTTTGTTTTGCATGAGATATTTATATGGCTTATAGATTCTATGCTAATCTTTAGTAGGCATCAAGCAGATTTAAGGCATGGCTTGTGTGTCCCTTTCACCAACCCTTCCCCTCTTTTTCTTACCACATGCACAGAGAGAGAGAGAGAATTGGGCTTGGTGAGCACTGCTTGCTCCTGCCAGAATCACTATGCTGCTCATGTGATTCTGCAGGCAAGAAAAGAGCTGAGCGGCACATATGAAGAGCCAGTATAATTCCAATCATATGTGGACATCCTCTTGTGACTTATTGGTAGTATTTTGTGGCAGTACTGAACCCTCTGAATTCCAGTTCTTCATATCAATCAATAACAGGAAATAATGCCTTGTGAACCCGAGGATGCCAATTTCTTGGAGATACCCTCGGCGAAGCTGGCACGACTGACATCTACCCGCCGGAGGGCGTTCTCTGTCATAGCTCCCTCCCGGCCGAAACCCGGGCATTGAAGGACCTGCTCCCGTTCAGACGGGCTTGTAAAACCTACTTGTTTAAGCAGGCCTTCGGCGGGTAGGCCCGCATATTTTAATTGTGCCATTGCTTCAATTGTGCTATTGTTTTATTGTGCTGCTGCTGTTTTTAACTGTTTTTACTGTTCTGTATTTTATTGTGCCTTCGGCCCTTGTAAGCCGCCGCGAGCCTCCGGGAGTCGGCGGCATAGAAGCCCGAATAATAAATAAAATAATAAAAACCCCACAGTTATCCATGGCATGGAGGAATCACGATCTCAGTGTGCCATCCCAAAAGAATTGCATTTACTGCCCTCTAACCAGCCATTATATTAAGTGAAATATTGGTTATTTGCAGTACTTATTGCTGTTATATGACTTGACCTCTTTCTGGTGCTAATCATGCCCAGTGGATCTGAGTTGGAACTTCTCCTCCCTGGAGTAAGTGAAACAACTGCCTTCCCTTTTTCAGATGGATAAAAGAGGCATCAAATCAGCATCAAATCAGAATCAAATCAGAATCTCTCTCTCTCTCTCTCTCTCTCTCTCTCTCTCTCTCTCTCTCTGATTTATTAATGTTATTTTTCCCTGGCAGCAAGCCCAGCAGTGCTATTCTCTACTAAAAAGATAGTTATAAATTTATTTCTAAAAATAAATGTTTAGAATAGAAATGGGAATGGAAAGAAAGTAGAGTCAGTCACCTTTCTTCAGTTGCATATGTAACAGAAATTGCATTGTGTTTTTCGTTGAAGGATTTGCTTTCTCTGTGTCTCAAAGGCAATTTAAGCAGTTATAAGTTCTGTCACCAAAGCAAGACAAAAACACTGTGTAACTATCCATTTTTTCTATGGTCTTGGCAGTTTAATTCTCATTTACCCCTGTAAACCTTTCTTCAGGACCTACTGGGTCGCAGGAGTTGGTGCTTATTAGATGCTATTTCAATGTAATTGAGAAGCTTATTGCTTGCTGTTAATATCAATTAAAAATAGTAAAACAAGAGTGGGAGGCCAGATTTTGCTGGGTGAAGGACTGATTCTCTACCCCATTCCTGTCCTTGTGTAGTTAAATTTAAAGCTAGGACTGTGAATAAAGGGATCCATGCCTGAAAAGTCTTCAAGCTAAACTGAAATAAACCAGGACAGAGAAGGCACTCACCAAGTTGAAGATAAGCCACAGAGGTCTGTAAGGATCTGTCAATTAGAGCAAAGAGTGCTCTGATCTTAGACCCTTCCAACAGGGATAATCCCAAACAGGTGTGACCTTGGAGGCATGTGCAGTGCAGAGAATGGGCCTTGGGCCACACCACACCAACATGAATGGCAACATGGAGGCATGTGCAGTGCAGAGAATGGGCCTTGGGCCACACCACACCAACATGAATGGCAATGACTGGTGACATGCTGACTCAGGAAGAATATGAAGAAATATCCACTGGACATTGGGATACTGGGTCAAAGGGGAGATGATGCAACCTCTGCTAAGCATTGCATGCTAGGGGGGTTGGGTCTTTGGGATGATGGACAGATGTTGGAGGCGGGGACTGTATATAAGCTGTGTTTGTTTCTGGTGAAGCAGATCTGGCTTCACAGGTTATGATACCTGGAAATAAATCTTGTAGGACCGAGTCGCTGTGTGCTATCGTCTTTGCAGGGATATTCCCAGCGTTCATCACAGAAAGCCAGATCTGCAAAAGCCTATCGTGGAGAAATCTGCTGAGGGCTTGTCCTGTTTCGTTTGGGGATGCCATCCGCAATGTCAAAACCCTTGATGGAGGTGGAATTGGTGAGTCCCGAGGAGTTCTGGGACAGCGACGCGGATGAAGACGGTCCTGTGGAGGTAGGAGTGGTTTTCCCCGTGTGGAGATGGAAGACGGGTGAGATTACTGCCTACGAACTCTGCGGACTGTATGGGAAGGAGAGGAAGAAGTCCCAGCCTTCCTGGAAGGAGAGTGATGTGGGAATGCCCAAGATGATGCGCCCAGAGAAGCGGGTGGAAGTGCCTCCGCTCAGGTGGATTGTCGAGGGGCTGAGGAGGGACCCAGAGAAGCGGTTGGAAGTGCTTCAGTTCAGGTGGGATCCCGAGGGGCCCAAGAGGGGCCGGCCAGGGTGACTGAGCCAAAGGATGGGCCAGTTTGGAAGGACCTAGTGGAGTGCGGCAGAGGGACCGCAAAGCCTGAACCGAAGGATGGGATGAAGGCTGAAGAGACTGGGCAGGAGAGAGCTCAGTTGTCTGTGTGGACCAGAGATGAGGTGGTCCGGGAAATGCAGCGAGTTTGGTCGAGGCTGCAAGTATTGAGGAAAGCTCTTCATTGTGGACGGCATGATGTGGGAGTGCTGGAAAAGGGAATGGAAGTCTTACAAAGGAGAGTCGATAGGCTCCAAAGAATGTTTGCAGGTCTCCCAGACGAAGGAGAAGGGCGTTTTGATGATGCTCCAGAGGAGGTGGAAGTCCAGCCAGAGGCATGGAGCGTGTGTGGGCTTAAACCAGTTGCAGAAGCTGCTTTACCAAAGAAGTTTGAGTGGGCGGCCGAAGATACTGGAAAGTGCCCTGCTGAGCTGGAAGCCAAGCCTCCTGAGAGAGAAACTGCAGAGGACTGCAAAGTGAAAAAAGGTTTGCAACCCTTAAAAGATAAAGGAGAGCAAGTTGCGAAGGAGAGAATTCAGAAACCAGATAAGCCGGGAATGCTTATTGCCTTGAAGAGCGAACGTGCTGGTGAGGGGGAAGGGAAGCAAGAGGCTTCTACAATTACAGAGGCTCTCAGTGCTTTGATGACCTGCGAGGAGAGCAACCAGATGTTTCCCTTGGCCGTTGCTTTTGTGTGGGCTGGAATCCTTCATGGCTGGTTTCCCAGAGGTGTTGAAGAGAAGAGGGAAGTGAAACCTGTTCCCATTGCTATGGGAATAAGCCAAGTTGTTTCCTCCCTGGAAGTAAGCGAGCCCCTGGAATGTGGTGAGGCCCTTTGTGAGTTGAAGGTCCAGGAGAGAGGTGAGCAGCATGCCGAAGTAGAAGAGGCCGGTGATGTTTTGAAAGAACTGAGCCACAACTCTTTCTTACCGGGATCCAAGACTGCTGAGGAGAGTGTCGCTGTTTTGGCCTTGTCTGAGGAGGGAGAGCCATGGAAGTGGAGGTGCCAGTCCAGTGTCAGCGAGCCGATATTCCTCTGAAGGAGCCGGTGGCAGCCGGGAGTAATGGAGCTGTGGAGTTGCTAAGTGGAGCAGTTGGCGAGGTCCAGTGCGAGCAGTCCAGTGCGAGATCCATGGGGGCTGGAGCGACCGGGTGGCAGTCGTCAGATGTACCCCTGGAGGGAGATACTGGGAGTTCCCCGTTGTTGGAGTCTTTGCCTGTTGAGATGGGGTTAGGCGATCCTGTCCTGATCAAAGATTTCCAGCGCGGCGAGATCCTGGATTCAAGAAGAGCTGTTGGGTTGGAGATGGTGCCGGCTGATCTTGTTTTGAGAAAACCCTCGGAGACGGCACTAGGGTTATTACTTGGTCCCTCGGGGGAGGAATTGGTTTGGGCCTGAGCAAGATCCTCCTGAGAAAGTGGCTGAATTGTGGGCGCAAATCTTTGCTACGTCGGAAGACGAACTTTGGAACAAGGCGAGCCTTGGAAATGAACTATGGGCCAGTGTTCCAGTAGCCAGTATAATATTTGTGACTTTGGGAAAGGGTGAAGACTGGATTGTGTTATGCTTGTTGTTAAAGAGGTTGTTATGTGAGGAAATGTCCAAAAGGGGTTGAGACTGAGATGGTTTTAATATGTGGAAGAGGTGTTACTTAAATGTATTGCTCTAAGCATTGTGATCAGATGATTTTATGGTAAAATTGACCCTGGAAGGATAGATACGGTGATATGATGTTTAAAGTATTATTCATGTTGATTGGGGAATGTTTAGACTTGCATCCATTGTTAGAAATGCTAGGTGGGGATGATACTTCGAATGTGTATTCTGCTGATGTATTAAGGGTTCTGTTCCCAATGTTTGGAAGAATAGATACAGCCTTTGTTGGGACCTGCAATGAAGTTAATTGCAGCAGGAAAGTTGTTTTAGGTGGAGGATAGGTTTTGGAGTAGGTTTGGTTATAGTATTATCTCCTGTTGAATTGGCCAGGAGAAGGGATGTGTTGTTTATGTGCAGATGGACATGCCTGCGTTCAAGTGTTGGAGTTCTTTTTTGGGAGGATAGATTTTAGAATCAGAGTGGAAGTTTGTGTTGCCTTCCTTGAGAGGAGGGGTTAACTGGACCCAGATGGTTGTGCCTGGGTGAAGATTATGTTGGTCTAAGGGTGTGTGTGTGCATCGCTTAGTTGGGGTGGTTAATTTTCCATGCGATAGTTAGGATGAGCTAGAGTGGGGAATTGTAGTTTTCCTAGGTGCTTTTCCCCATGTGAGGGGGTGTTATAGTTTGTTCAGAGTAATAAAGTGCTAGGATTGTGTGTTTGATCGCATGAAAGATTGATGTGTGCCTTTTGCTAAGGTGGCAAGGGTATTGGATTTCGGTTATAAGAGTACTTGACACAGTTGAGTAATCCTGTGTACTTGCTGAATAGTTAAAGGTTGTTTCTGGAAGTGTTTTGTCCCTGCGTCATGGGCTTTTGGGGGTGTTAGTAGTTTATGGTTTTCTTGGGTTTCATGGCTAGGAGCCAAGAGGAGTTAAGTTACAGGGTAGTTAGTAGCCCTTGTATTGCTTGTTGATTATGGATTGTAGACCTCCTGCTTATGCAGTGGTGAAAGTTGTAGTTCTCCCAAGTGCCTTCTGCCAGGGCAGTAAGGATAGTGGGTTTCTGTTGTGTATTGGCTGAGCACAGTTGAATTGGTCCTGTGTTGCATGTAAGAGTTGAAAGTTGTAGTTTTCCCAAGTGCCTTCTGCCAGGGCAGTAAGGATAGTGGGTTTCTGTTGTGTATTGGCTGAGCACAGTTGAATTGGTCCTGTGTTGCATGTAAGAGTTGAAAGTTGTAGTTTTCCCAAGTGCCTTCTGCTAGGGTAGTAAGGATAGTGTGTATTTGTGGGGCACAGTTGAGTTGATCCTGTGTTGCATGTAAGGGTGTAGTTTGTTAGAGTTTTTTGGTTTTGTGAAAGGATGGTTTAGGTTGTTTGCCAGTGAAGTTGTATGGTCGTTTTAGGTTCCCCGGGGAGTGACTTGGTTAGAGGTGTAGTTCTGTTCCTGGTGCCTCCTGCATTTGGCAGTGGAAGGTTTTGGGGAGTTATGAGGCTTGGAGTCTTGGTCATGTGGTAATGGATGTGCAGTTGATTTGTCCCTGTGCACTAGACTGTTGGGATTTGTATGATAAATGTTGCATGAGAAGTGGATAGCAAGGTTTTGTCTTAGTGTGTGTGTAGTGGAGAAAGGCGGGGGTTGGTTCCTTTTGCCTTGTATCTTATAGAGGTAGTCTTGACTCTTGTTTAGTATTAAGAGTAGGGTTTGGATAGTAGAGTTAAGTGATATTTTCAGATCCTCTTTCTCCCAGGGGGGAGGGAAGAGGGTATTTTGTAAGGATCTGTCAATTAGAGCAAAGAGTGCTCTGATCTTAGACCCTTCCAACAGGGATAATCCCAAACAGGTGTGACCTTGGAGGCATGTGCAGTGCAGAGAATGGGCCTTGGGCCACACCACACCAACATGAATGGCAACATGGAGGCATGTGCAGTGCAGAGAATGGGCCTTGGGCCACACCACACCAACATGAATGGCAATGACTGGTGACATGCTGACTCAGGAAGAATATGAAGAAATATCCACTGGACATTGGGATACTGGGTCAAAGGGGAGATGATGCAACCTCTGCTAAGCATTGCATGCTAGGGGGGTTGGGTCTTTGGGATGATGGACAGATGTTGGAGGCGGGGACTGTATATAAGCTGTGTTTGTTTCTGGTGAAGCAGATCTGGCTTCACAGGTTATGATACCTGGAAATAAATCTTGTAGGACCGAGTCGCTGTGTGCTATCGTCTTTGCAGGGATATTCCCAGCGTTCATCACAGAGGTCTATTCAATCTGGCCAGAAAGGATGCATATACAAGCAAATGCTTTCAAAGGAACAACATAACATGAATACAGAGATACATTTGACAGCTATTCAAACCTTCTGCCCCCCCCCCCCCCGGATTAACTGAAAGAAGGGTTGGTTTGGATCCGCACCCTGATTGTCCAATGCTCAGAAGATGTTGCCACCTCCACACAGAGATTTCCTCTGGCGGGGAAGAGGTGACAGTGGATTGGTCTGGGAAGGCCAATCAGCTGTGAGAGACGTCCCCCGGAGGAGGGGAATAGAGTGGGAAAAGAGTATTCTGGGATAGTGTTTAGGAGTATCGTGTTCGACAACACTTATAGCCACCTACTGTCAAGAGGACATTAGGGGAATGACCTAATGTCACAATTGTGACCCTATCCATCGATGTCCTGGCCAGACCACATGATAGAGAGTTTCATCCATACAATTAGCTATTGAGCCTTCTCTCTTCTTTATCTTTGGATCCTGTTAAGTATGGTTTTGAAGTAGAGCCCCAGAGCCCCTGTTTCATTGACCTGCAGCAGGGAGTTCCAACGTTCCTGCATATGTGGTCTGGCATCTCTAGCACAAAAGGCTGGGATTTGGCATAAAAAGACCTTCAGCCATTTCTACCTCTCTGTTTTCTTGCCTCACTTGACCTGAAGCCATGGACTCTTTGTGCACGGAGTTGCATGCGGACAGGCCAACAGGGGCAAGCCCTGAGTGATTTGAGAGATATAGTTTTCCAAGGACTTCCGTGTGTTTGGACTCTCCTCTGGCTATTAGCAAAAAGGACTTTTCTCTTATAGTTTTTCCCAAGGACACAGATGGACTTTCTTTCTACTCCCTGAATATGAAATAATTGTTTCCCTGGACTCTCTCGCTATGAAACTGTATGAAATATCAAAGCTGTATGAAAGCCAAGCATGATATTTTCCTATATTTTCCTAGACTTCTGTGTAAGTTCTCCCTTTGCATGCCCTAACCCCCATGAAATGTATTTTAGAAAGATAAATAATACTGACTGTAAGGAAGCCCCAAACATTTAAGAAGAATCCGGCAAAAGCCTTTGCAAGACTGAAGAGTGCTAATTAGGTATCAATGGTTATTTCAAAAGACAGGAAAAGCCACCTGGCCACATCCTTTGTATAACATGGAGGGTCGTTTCACAAGACTCAAACCCAGGACATAGCCAAATTGCTACACATATTTACTTAAGAAAGAACCTACAAATAGAACATGCCACTTAGGAAATGACAGACGGCCAGACCCATGACCCAAAACCATGAAAACCATTTATTCCAAGAACCCAAACAATAGGTGGTAAGATTGCAGAACTGCAGGGGTCTTCCCTTGCCAATCAGACATGTTATAATCTCAAAACTTCATTAACACATGTATTAATTTATCAGGGATTCCTCTGTGACTCAGGAAGAGCCCTGTCTGTTTAGCCTCACATGGAAAATCCCACAATCTCTCACACATTTACTAAACAAAGAAAAACCATCAGAAGTGCATGCTACTGCCAGGAAATGTCATTAATTTTTGTCACCACACAAGAGATAACCGACTTCACCAGATTTAGATTTTCCTCTCATCAATGAAAACCAAATAAGCATGTCTTAAACCCATTTATCCCAGATTTCCTTCCCATTGTCCTGAGCATGCTCCTGCCTCTTGCTCTCCATTGGCTCACTGGCTAGGCGAAGAAATTCCCTTATTGGCCAAAAGACAGATGGCACTGTTTTGTGATTTGCTGGGGGGGGGGGGGACCAACTGGTGCCTAGCCCCAGCTGCTTGCCAAAATTCCAACCAATCAGGGCGAAGCGCAGGAAGCATGAAGGGTGGGGGGAACTTGAATCTGGTACCTTTGCAAAAGTGAATAAATATTCCAGAAAATGCCAATAAAGTTTATAACAAGCTTTGCGAACTCAGGAACCTTGCAGCTTGTCATCCTTTCCAGCTGGGACGAACCTTCTCTCGTTGGCACGCTTCAGATCTTGGTGAGAAATCTCTCTGGGGCACTGGGGGACTTCCTAGGCGCCGGAAATAGCCCACCAAGGCTATTTTACCATCTTATACCCTCGATTTTAGGGGAATCGGGTCTCTGCCCTTAAGGCAAGACCCCCAAAATTTTCCTACCGATATCAGTTTGAAGGTGGGACTTCACTCCTGTAAACAGTTAAAACTGAGTAACTTGCAAATCTCTTTCCAGATTGTGTTATCAGAAAACCAAATGCAGGCAATGATTTTTCATTCCAAAGCATGTCAGGCATCTTCCCATCTTGTGCTTATAAACAAGGCAATAACATGATATTTCACTCATCAAACGGAACAGTAGACCATGATATAATAACATTTTAAAAACATTCTCCAAGTCTGTTTTCACACCTCTCAAAGCAGAGTGTGTCAAAGTAACCAGCACTTTAATCAACAGAGTGACATAATGAGGAAAACATGTGCAAAGTCTTCATTTGGCATGTGTATCTGAGCTTACCACATGGGTCAGCCTGACTTTCATCAGTGCAAAAATGTTCCAGCATCCTTGCTATCTGTGCTTTTGAGCATTTATTTCATTATAAGTATAAGCAGAGTCATCCAGAAAAGAGAATAAAGTATTCACACAGTGGTGGCTGGTGAGTGTAGTGAACTCAAAATGGGATCTGTATCCGAAACTTCGTTTAAAGTCTGGAATAAAACCCAAAGTGGATTCATTGCACCCCTGATGTGGAACTCAAAATTCACCGCTGCATTATGTATACAGTTTTATATAGACAATATAAAAAACAATGAATTATCTCTTATGCTGAATCAGAAGCAAAGTGAAATAACAACGTACATTTCCTTATGTCTGTCTATTGTAATATTGGAAGTCGATAATCTATATATATAAAAGGGAAGTGGTCGTGCAACGGGGCAAATGCACGCCAAAACTACATTACCCACACACACACAAAAAACAGGGCCATTCATCCGTACCCCGAGGTACATTACCCACCCACAAAAACACCCCGAAACACCACACAACACCCCCAAAACATCCCCCGAAAAAAACATTACCACGCATGCGCAAAAATCCAACACACACAAAATGGCCGCAATACAAACGTCACAGAACCGAACATGCGCAACAAACGACACCATGCCCCCTCCTCCGCCGCTTAACAAACACTACAGAGAGCAAGGAGCCGACCGGCATGGCCGCGTTCAAAACGGCGAGATAAAAAGCCACCACCGGGACACGGCGCCTCTGCCACGTCCCGGGTCCGGAACCCGCAGGGAGGCAGCGCAGAAGGCCAAACACACAGAGGAGGAGACGGCAAAGACATGCGGGGACTTCTGGAAAATGCAGTTCCTTCGTGGCGCCTACTTCTCCCGCCGTCACTCAACAGTCTTTGGACCTGGGTTCCACGCACGGCGTCCTGCCCACCTCCACCACCGTCTCCTCACCCTCCTCCACTGCCTCCCTGCGGGTCCCGGACCCGGGACGCACAAGAGCCGCCGTGGCCACCTTTAGCCTGGCATCACCCGTGCGGGTTGGGTCCCTAGGAGGGCCCTGGCAGCAACGGAGCTAGCGAGGAGGAGGAGAGGCTAAGATCAACCCCCCACAAACACACACACTCGCTGCACTTTCCTCCTCCTCCTCTTCGGCGACTCCGATGCCGCCAGGGCCTTCCTCGCTCTGGCGGGTTCTTTGCTGATCCCAGCAGAGGCGTGAGGAAAGCTACCCTTTTCACGGCCATCTCTTTCTCCTTCGCTCCCTGCCCTTCTTCCTTCAATCAAGGTAGGACGGCAGGGGAAGAGAGAGAGGTGCCCGGCAAAAGAGCACCTTCCTTCCCCTCTTCGACGGGTTCACACGCTTCCCCCCTTCTCCAGCTCTGTGTGTGTCTCGCGAGAGCGCGAGACACATACAGAGCGAGGGAGAGAGCCGGCCCGGGTCCGGAAACAGCTGCGAGGCAGCGGAAGAGGCCGACGAGGCAGCGGAGGAGATGCCCACGGCGCCGCCGTCATGGTGGTGAAGATTCCCCTTCGCGCCCCCCCTTCCGAGACCGGCAAACAGGAGGCAAAGAAGGGCAAGGAGGCATTGGAAGAGGCGTCCATGGCGCCGGAAACACAAACAGCCACAGCAAAGCGTGGCCAGGTCAGCTAGTTGCTCTATATACAAGAGGAGTAGACCCCTTTCCCTTGTCTCCAGGTTATTGTATCTGTTTTAGTCTGTAATCAGCTCAAGTGTTTACTGATATGGATGAACCCAAAGTGAGAGCAGAGATATCTGATATACTGGTCTGAGCAGGCCTGCACAACCTGTGGTCCTCCAGGTGTTTTTGGGCTTAGCTCCCAGAATTCCTGGCCATTGGAACAGCTGGCTAGAACTTCTGAGAGTTCTAAAAGCCCAAAGTTTGGAGGGCTGTAATTTGTGCAGGCCTGGGTTTGAGTAGGACTATGACTCTGGAGACCAGGGTTCAAATCCCTGTTTGGCAATGAAATATATTAGGTCATCTTAGGCTCTCTCAGCCTCAGAATAAGGCAGTTGCAAATCTCTTCTGAACCGATTTTGCCCTGTGATAGATTCACCTTAGGGTTGCCATATGCTGTAAATGATTTAAATGACAACAATAACAACTACAACTAGCTACTGCCAGGCCCCCAATGAATGTGAGCACTAGCGATTCCATACATACTGTCTGATGATGCTATTGATTGTTGCTGTTTCAACAATTTCCAATGTCAGAGAAAGGAAGCTAGAATTAACATTTTTGGATGACTTGAAATATGCCGTATTAGCATCCTTCCTAGACAGGCATATAGCCAGGGGGGGCTAAGGGGGGCTTCAGCCCCCCCCCCGAAATTCTCAGGGTGGTCCGCGAGGAGGCCTTACTGGTACATTATTTAAACTGTTATGTTTATTCATATCATGATCTAATCACCATGCTCATTATATCCCACCTTCATGGGGTTATTGGGATAACAATACAAAAGGTTT
>JARBWK010000009.1:46135184-46363344 GCA_030556195.1 Anolis apletophallus | reverse complement strand
TTGGCCAATAGTTCCATCTGGGGTGTTGACATTGGCAGGGTGGAATAGCACGAAAGGGAAGCAAGAGCACGGGTCAGGGACAGCGAAAAGGGTCTGGTTCATGGTCACCCATCGGGCCCCTGTGTTAAGAGCTGCCCTGTGCTTCAAATGGGAAAGGGAGGCACATCCCTATTATGCAGGAAGTCAGAGAGATGGCATGTATGAGTTGTTTAGGCAGATTGAGCTAGGTTCCTATCCTGCTTGTGATCACGTGATCACCGTGCAAAGCAGGTACAGAGGCCGTTGTGGTCTGAGAACCACAGGAGTGTGGACTTGGAGCTGGGAGAGCTCAAATTGCACCCACATCCTGTTTAGGAATCATCATGAAGATGCTATAGTGAACCTGGTTCAGAATTTACCTGCTAGACGTTTGGGTTACCATGCCACTGGACTTCCAGAGGGAATAGTTTGGATCTGTGGAAAAGTGGCATTGCCTGTGCTTCCTGTAGTTTGGTCTGGAGTTTGTACCTTAGGTACCCTGCAACCAGGGGGCTTGAGGGTGCTTCCCAAAGAGACTCATGTGACAAATCTATACCTACATGTCCAGAAACGCTCTTTTGCTGACGTGCAGCGTTATGGCTATGATTCTGACAGAACTTATTTGACTGAAGGCCAGAAGATTATAGCAATTGCAGGCCCTTGGATAGGGGTGGCTTGGAACATAAAGCAGTTGCGTGTGTTATCACATGATTTAGAAGCTTTGGCTAATGACACCCATGAGGGCTTGTTAATTTTGCAGGAAGAAGTGAATTCACTGGCAAGAATGGAAATGCAGCAAAAGCTGGCGTTAGACTATCTGCTTTCAAAGGAAGGTGGTCTCTGTGTGTGGCTCAACCAAACTTGCTGTCATTTTATAAATAAGACTGGAGAGATAGAGCTGGATTTGAATAGAATTCAGGGTGCTGCGAAAGAAATACAGAAAACTTATTCAGATCCAAGTGATTTTTGGAATACAATGTTGGGCTGGCTGCCAAACTTACATTGGTTACGTTCTCTTGTGATGATAATCATTGTGGTGATCTGTTCAGTATTGACCATAATGTGCTGTCTGCCTATCATGCTCAGATGTTGTGCTAAGGCAGTACAGAGTTCCTTGAAGACAGTAAAAGGTGTACATACTGTCGCAATTGAAAAGCCCGGGGTCTTACGAGACTGGAGGGTTGATTGGTCTAAATAGGTGTTCCAGATGTTGGTGTAGGAAACCCCTTGCGATGGGTTTCCCACAAAAGAGAAATCCTGGAATGAAGCAGGTTTGGTACTTTTCCAAGCAAAAGTACAGTCAGAGAGTGATGCTACTTGCGCGTCAACTCTGAAAAAGAGGGTTTTGGTGTCTGGAATCAATCAGGCACATGTTATGGAAGACTAACACCCTGATTAAACGCATTCTAATCCACTCTGTGCCAAGTTATACCATATATGCTAGATGAGTGGGAATACAGTGCAGTTTGAGCTATGAAAGTTAATGGAATTCTTAGTGCTAATGGGAAAACACCATTGCGCATGGCAAAAGTCCTACCTTCTCTGCTGGCAGGAAGCCCGGAACTAAAGTTGCAAAGTAAAGAACAGAGAGAGGCTCCATATTGATAGCTTGCACTGTGAGAAAGAATGTTTATAGAAGGCTATTGTTCTCATTTTTAGTAATGACAGAGAAATGATGTAAATGATTTGAATGATGTTTATTGGATTAATGGAATGTCATGTAACAACAGTAATCACCAGCCAATTATGATTGTTTTAACCATGAAGAAGGGGTGGGTTTAACTGAATGGAATCCATTACGAGTATAAATGCCTTTGTATGAAATGTATTGAGGTCCTTTGCCCCTACCTGCAGCTGCGTTCTGCTGGCAAAATACCCACCAGCTGGTGAGAGAAAATAAACCTTTTTGTTTTTCATCCTACTTCACAGTTGTCACGCGTTCTCCCTCATCCTTGTATCCGCACGTTCGGGCAGCGTTGGTAAGGTTAATTTGGTACTTGGAGTTCTAGAACTCCCTGTTCTGCTTCAGCTTCTTTTCCCCCCCAGGTCGGTGGACTCTTTCGGGAGGGGGGCGCTATGTCAGCGGCACCTTGTCCAATGCGGGATAGCGCAATGGACAAAAGACGCTGCCATCTTGGAAGAGGATCGAGCGATCGGAGGCGCGGCCGCCATTTTGGTTCTCCTTGTTCCATGTTGTTTCTGTAGCTCCATGTTGCTCCCTGTTGTTTCTGAGCTGGTGGAGTTCCCGCCGAAAAAAGACAAGAGGGGTGGGGGTTCGGGGTTATCTGTTCAAGGATTGGCTCTTCGCCAGAGGGGGGAGGGGCTCGGGGAGTTTGAGCAGGGATTTTGGAGGGAAGGCTTCAGTACGGTTTTTTACTGCCTTGGATTAAGGACTCATAAAGCATTTCCTCAATACCCGAGTGAGTGTGATTATTGAGCGGCCTACCAACGCTCACACAGTCTCACCCCGAACCAAACTCAGCCCCCCCCAACCAAAATCCTGGCTACGGCCCTGTTCCTAGGTTAAATGTTGCTTTGTGACTTTAGGAATATAAAATCCATTTCCATTTATATAACTTGACCTGGCATAAAATTACCATGTTGATATATTAAAATTCCACATTATTCAGAGTATAATTACAAATTGAGCTTTCAAAACCTTTAATGTTTTTGTTACAAATGGAGCTTCAGGAACCTGACGTAGAAGGAACATCTGAACCATCAGGATCCTCTTTGGGTCTACCAGTTTGAGGATGGACCAACTCTTCTTAAAAACAGGAAATCATTAATGGTAGTAAAATTAAGGAAATTATGTTGTCTCCTCTTGGACTTTATAGTATCAAGTAAACATAACACAGGCATTCCCATAAAAACTGAGGAAAGGAAACCAAGAATGATCTGATATCTTCTCACACAGCTGTTAGAATTGAATTGGGATAGTAAATCTTTACATTTATCATTTTAGAATTCAAAGATTGAATAACCTATCAGGATGGGGGCTTTGGAGGAAAAATAGCTGTGGAAGAGATAAAGCAGGATAATAATAATAATAATAATAATAATAATAATATAAAAAAGCCAAGGTGTGGAAAGGGTTCACTTCTCCAGGCAGAAATCTTCCAAAAAATGATGAACCCGTCTTTGCCTGTACTGGCAATCCCCAATTGCTGCAGGGAGCCTGAGAAGCAATAACTCAAGTTTTCTTCTGTTTTTGTTTTTAGTGCTGTTGGGAACCTTAAAGTAGTTGAAGTTCATTCAGGTGGCCATTATGTGAAGATCCTAAACACATCTCAAGATAAAGAAGAGGAGATTGGAAATCATACACTTCAGCAGAACTTTAATGGGCACCCAATAGCAGTTTACAAATTCCCCCCAAGGATCAGAATAAAGGCTAACACTTCATTAATAGTGAGTGAAATGGAAAGGATGGGTTGAATTCTACTGTTAGAATGCAAAGTTCGGCTGAGAAACTGGCTAGATTGCTCAAATTGTTTAGATGCTTTAGGTGTTTAATTGCGTGTTTTATTGTAAATTGCCCAGAGCCATCTGGGATGGGCGATTAATAAATCTCAAAAATAAATAATAAAATAATAAAGTAACCTTCAGAGAGACCATATTTTTATATCAAGTGCTAGCAAGTCTGCCTATACCAGACATCAAAATGACTGGCATATCGGTTAGAGCAGTGTTTCCCAACCTTTTTTGAGCCACGGCACACTTTTAACATTAAAAAAATCCAGGGGCACACCACCAACCAAAACGACACTCTAACACAGTAAAGAACGGCTGGGGGATGGTGACCTGCTGGGAGCAGCTGCTGGGAGTGCCGAAGCCGGGGGAGGGGGAGGAGCCAGGCCGTGCCATGCCCCGCCCCCTCCAGCTTCAGCTCTCCCACAGCTTCGCCAGCCTTGAGGGGGCAGTGCCAAGCCAGCGGTGGCAGAGCCAGCACAATGCTGGCTTGGCACTGCCCCCTCAAGGCTGGCGAAGCTGTGGGAGTGCTGAAGCTGGGGAAGGGGGCGGAGCCATGCCATGCCCCGCCCCCTCCCCCCGGCTTCAGTTCTCCCACAGAGGAGAAGCATGAGCGGTGGACGGGCTTCAGTAGGCAGGGCTCCTCCTCCACGCGGCTTCAGCGAGCGAGGGATGATAGTCGTGGCGGGAGTCATGGCGGATTGGAGGCTGGCTGGGGAAACGGCCGCACACCTGATGATCGCTCATGGCACACTAGTGTGCCACGGCACACTGGTTGAGAAACACTGGGTTAGAGGCATGGTGTAATTCACACACATTGTTATAGTTCACAAATATTGTGCAGCAAACTGAGCAAAACTAGCTGTGACGACCCTACCCCCTTATTTCATTTGCTAGGCAGGTGAAGTCGTCTGAATCGAAATGACCAAACTTGTTGGTTATAAACATTAACTCTTTATTAAATGGAATGGTTAACACTCTTCCCTTATTCATCAGTTTCAATAATATATTGCCAAAACAGTTGTCCCTAAACTTCAGTTCCCCAATCTTCCTCTCACTCCCTCTCAACCTTCCCCCTTCTCTCTTATCAAACCCCTCTCACCCCTCTCTCCAACACTCCTTTCTTCATCTCCCTCTCTCCTCATCAACTCTCTCTCTCTCTCTCTCTCTCTTCATCCACCTTCCCCCCTCTCTCTCCAACACTCCTTTCCCCTCTCCTCTCTCAAACACATCTCTCCTCTCCTCTCCACAGACCAAGCTACGTCCCCATAGCAACCTAGTAAGCTATTTCAAGGGACATGCACACTATTTAACCCATACATCAAGTTAACATATATTAACAACATAACAGTGACCGTCACACTAGCACAGGTCAATGTTGGTTTCAACCAACTCTAAAAGTACAGTACAACATTGTATCTGTGAGGGATATGTTTGTAGACTTCATATGGATACGTGAAACCATGGATAATAGTGAGTCCAGTTGAAATGAAGGATTTCTAACCTAAGGATACTATTGAGTCATCCTGGAGGACCTAAAATGCCAAGAGAGGACATATTTTGTTAGACATGGATGCTGGATCCCGTAGTTATGAGGGGTTTATGTTGCAATCATAGCTATCATCAGAAACTGCAATGTTGCTATGCAACGTTTTAAGCCACTCTAAGTCCCCTAGGGGAGAAGGGCAGGATATAAATAAAGGTGATGATGATGATATGATTCCCAAAGTGTGCTCTGCAAAGCCCTTGGGGCTCCATGAGTGACTGTCAGGGGCTCCATCTCGGGCGGTGCTGTGCTGCTTCCCTCCTCCTCCCTCTTTCCTCCTCCTGCTTCCCAGGCCA
The DNA here is from genome assembly GCA_030556195.1 of Anolis apletophallus. NCBI lineage: Eukaryota > Metazoa > Chordata > Lepidosauria > Squamata > Anolidae > Anolis > Anolis apletophallus. The sequence goes on along the minus strand of JARBWK010000009.1, from coordinate 46,358,016 downwards.
TACCTTAATATTCATACCATATATATTTTGTGTAATATGCCCCATAGAATATAGGCAGATAGAACTAAACACTAAATATTGGGGTTCCATGAGAAATTTTTGCTTCAAAATGTACTCGTTGGCTGAAAAAGTTTGGGAACTCCTGTTCTGGAGAAAATACTCTTTGATAATTCATTAACAGAATAACATCCTTGTGAATCAGAAGCCTGAACTACACATTTCCTATGTTTATGCTGGGAACTGTACTCACAAATCACAGAAATAGGTAATGTGTAGCTTACACAGCTACACCACTGTAGGAGGGGGCACCAGTATAAAAAAAATGCAAAGAAAGAAGTAAAATGGCCACAGGGACTCTGATAACAGTAGACACAGCAGCTGTTTTCATCTGGGGAAAAGGCTGGTCTGCCAGCTCCCAATTAGGATGGGAGTTGGTAGGGCAACATTCTCTTGTTTTCCCTGCTGCCCACCTCACCCGGTCTTGATGGATTGTTACAACAGCCTAAACCACCCACAGGATTATATCCCCCACCCTCCCAAAGTAACTTTTCCAAGATCTGCACAATATATACCAGTTCTTGTAGTCATGGCCCATTAGCTTCTTTTGATAAGAAAAATTCACTTCTGGTAAAGGGGGTAAAAAATAGAAAAGCAAATGGAAGTTAAAACACCACCTTTGACTACCATTTCCCTGTTCAATTGTTCTCGCCTCATGGGCTACCCATATTTACCATGCTGTGGGAGAAAACCCATAGGAAGAAGAGAGATTTGGATCTTCGAGACACCACCACTGTCCATTATTCCCCTGGAGGCAGGGACTCTGCTTACTATATATTTATGTTGTGAAGAAATCTGAGAGATAGTTTTGTGATGCATTATTGTCTTATCTGTTGTGTCAGGTGTGGGCTGCTTGTTCTAAAATGCCGCATAAGCCTCCAACTGACTACCTCTGGAAGGATATGGAGAAATTTAAGCCAGGACCAGCATGCACCACAATCCTTTGCAACCCTACTGGACAGGTTGTTGTTGTTGTTATTATTATTATTATGTCCACCTATTTCTGATCTAGTAGGCTATAAATCACCTTAGGTGATTTTCCCCAATCCCCAAATTGATACCATTACACAGTGTGAGAGAATGCATTTCACCCTAGAATTCATTTTGGTGACTTTCCATGTTCTTTTTCTTTGGGTGCCCAAATTATGTTTCTAAATGCTCAAGTGAAATTTTGTATTGTTACATTGCGAGAAAGGAAGTTTCAGGGTGTGGTATGCTTTTTGGAGGGTCAATGTCCTCATTCCCTCTCCCTGCAATACCTACATTTCTGTAAAGACCATATTTTTTCATTTCCAAGTTGTAGTGATTAAGGAAGCAGCTTCAGGCAAGTAGAAGTTAGGCAGGCACAGTGAGCTGAGTTGAAAGCACTGAAATAGGCACATTGTGGTCCAATTGTAGTACATCTTGTTTGAAGGATCAGATGGTAGATAATGGGAAATGCATTTTCAGAAACTCTGGATAGATACTGCCAAGTCAAAAGTAGGCAATTCTTGGCTACATGGACAAATACTTTGACCTTGTTGCAAACCCACTGCTTTTCATCTGTATACCTTAATAAAGCGGAATGTTTGTATGTATGTGTGTGTGTGGAGGGCGGATATGTGGCAGCTATTTGCATAAAGTCCTTTGATTGGCCAGCCTTGGCACTCCAAAATTCTAAGTGCCAGCTATTTGCATAAAGTCCTTTGATTGGCCAGCCTCGCCACTCCAAAATTCTAAGTGCCAGCTATTTGCATAAAGTCCTTTGATTGGCCAGCCTTGGCACTCCAAAATTCTAAGTGCCAGTTATTTGCATAAAGTCCTTTGATTGGCCAGCCTCGCCACTCCAAAATTCTAAGTGCCAGCTATTTGCATAAAGTCCTTTGATTGGCCAGCCTTGGCACTCCAAAATTCTAAGTGCCAGCTATTTGCATAAAGTCCTTGATTGGCCATCCTTGGCACTCCAAAATTCTAAGGCACCAGACAGAGGGCATTGATAGCCACTGATTAGCCAGCATCCCAGAATCCAGGCCTCTACATTCAAACAACAGGATTTCTTCCCACTGAGGGGGAAAATGCACCATCAACATTCCCTCCCCACTTGGCTCTGTGAAAACAAAATGGAATCCTGTTTTCTCCTCCCCCTCAGCTTTTAGAAAACGACTGCCTGCCATTCCGCCTTTTAAAGTTACCAATTACCAGCAGAGCAGGCCAGAACATTACAGGCCCCAAAAGAGAGTTTAGGGCAGGATGGCCCACGAATGATGGGATTTGCATCCCAATTCACTTCCCAGAAAACACCGTAGCCCCTACAAATCACAAACCAGGCCCAAAATTTACAGTACGGCTTCATTAACTTGATTTCCCTGACTAGGCCTCAGTTAAGGGACCCCCTTGCCCCATACATTCCCCCGAGATCACTACGTTCTGAGGAGTCGAATTTGCTCCTGATTCCATCGGTCCGCACCTGTCACCTGTCTGCTACCAGGCAAAGGGCTTTCTCTGTGGCGGCTCCGGTACTCTGGAACTCTCTCCCGGACGATGTCCGAGCTGCCACGGAGCTCATCCCGTTCCGCAGGGCTTGTAAGACCGCCCTGTTCAGACTGGCCTTCGGCTAGGCGAGTAAGCCGAATGTACTCATCTTCCTAATCAGCACCCTGGTTCAGGGAATGCCATGGCATGCACATAATTTTAATCTCGGGATCTATTGTATTTTGTTTTATTGTATGTTTTATGCTGCATTTTATTGTATGGCGACATGGATGCACATGCCTGCTGAATTTTGTGATGTTATCCGCCCCGAGCCTGCAGGGAGGGGCAGAATACAAGATGGAACAAATAAATAAATAAATAAATTAATTAATTAATGGGACATTGTGTATGGCCTGAATTAACAGTAACCAACCTTGGCACACTGAGCCCCTATGACCCATGATTCATTCTACTGCAGTTTGGAGTAGGGAGGACCATGGATGATGGGACTTGAAGTCCCATCACAGGTTATGAGATTTGCAGTACTTTCAAACTCTTCATTCCCCACAGACCAAGGCGGCCCTGAACCACAAGACCAAACTTGGCACACAGTACCCCCATGACCCACACTCCATCCTACTGCAGTTTAGAGGAGGATGGACCATGAAGGATGGGAATTCAAGTACCTCCATTCACTTCCCAAGCCCACTGCGACCTTCATCCAGTGCATAATCATGACCACACTTGGCACAAAAAGCCCCCATGACCCAATGGACGTCTTGATGCAGTTTGGAGGGCGGACCATGGATGATGGGACTTGAAGTACCTCCACTCACTTCCCAAGACTGCTGCAACCCTCATTCAATGACTGATCAAGACCAAACTTGGCACACAAAGCCCTCACGACCCACTCTACATCCTGGTGCTGTTTGGAGGGGGATGGACCATGGATGACGGGACTTGAAGTACCTTCACTCACCTTCTGAGACTACTGCGACCCTCATCCAATGAATGATCAACACCAAATGTGGCACTAAGAGCCCCATGACCCACTCTACATCCCAGTGCTGTTGGGAGGGGGATGGACCATGGCCAATGGGACTTGCAGTACCTTCACTAACTTCCTGAGACCACTGCAAGCCACATACACACCTAATAGGAACCAACCTTGGCACACAATGCCTTCCTCAAATAACCCGGGCACCGCCGGGTCCTCAGCTAGTAATGTTATATTACTGCATGCCATACTTTCTTCTCCTAAAACATTCTGGGATGTCTTGCTTAGAAACTGTCAGAAATCCTTTCAGTCCCATCTTTACACCTATCGGTGAAATTATTGAATTTATTGAGAAGCCTGAAGAACATTCAGATACTTTTTCAGTCCCCTATTCACTCATCCTTAGTACTTGCTGTGTGGTACAGTGAATCTTCGGTATCTATTGGCATTAGGTTCCAGGATCTCCTGTAGATACTGTTGCACACCGGCCGAGAACCAGGGCCCTTTAAATATTCACACAACCATGGCTGGAAATAACAGTCTATTTATTGAAGTAAACAATGTCAAAAAATAACAGTAAACATGAAAATAGCAAAGGCAAAAAACGTTTGAAAAAATCCCAGGAAATGTTCCCAAAGCCTCCGGCTAACTAAGTTGTAAGGTATCTGAATATAATTCCACTAAGAAGCAACAGAACTTAAAACTAGGATAGTCCCATAAAAGACAAACTCAAAGTTCTGTCACGAATGACCAAAAAATCATGAAATCAGGAGTTCATGGAACTGCTTGCAGTAGAATCGAAACTTGACCAGGAACTGAACTTCAGCCTTTACAGGGCTAATAACAAGATCTCAACATTCTAAGATTTCCCTCTTTTCCCTGGGAAAGTAACAGCTGCGGCAAGAATCAGCAAGCCAGGTGTCTCAATTCCCACCCACGGGACTCTCAGAAAAAACTAAATTCTCTGAAGCCACAGAAGCCACAGGCCCAACAGATACCAAAATATGTAGATGCTCAACAACAACAACAACAACAGTTTTATTTCTTGCCTGCCTCTTCTCACGGCTCAAGGGTTACAGTATTACTAAAACATAAAGAAACAATCATTTTTTTAAACTCTGTAAAATAAACATATTAAAGCATAAAGCATGGTTTAGAACCCAAAAATAGGGAATCAAAAATCTAATTGGGGGGGGGGGGGGATTTTTTTTATTAGTAATAGAAAGACTTACAAAAAATTCCAAAAATTTCTAAAATGTAACGTAATTACTAACGAAATTCGTTAGTAGTTCTAAAGTAGGCAAAGCAGGAAACAGGACTGACACTGTTTTAAGCACAGGCAAATCAAGGGGCAACATTTCCCTTGGTTTCCTTGCAGGGAGATATAATGCATTAATATATTATTATTAATATTATTATTAATATTATAAAAGGACAGGGTTTCTTTGCAGGGACATATAATGCATTAATATATTATTATTAATAATATTATAAAAGGACAGGGTTTCTTTGCAGGGACATATAATGCATTAATATATTATTATTAATATTATAAAAGGACAGGGTTTCTTTGCAGGGACATATAATGCATTAATATATTATTAATATTATTAAATAAAATAGTTGCCCACCTCTGGTGCAGGCCTTGCTAATCTGTAGAGTTCTCCTCACTCCAGCTTTTCCCCATTCAGTTTTACCATAGCACTCTAGGAATCTCCGTTTGAACTCTATGGCTTTTCTTGATTCTGAACTCTTCCTTCTCCTCTCCGTGCTCTTTTCACTCCTACTGCCCTTCTCTCAGCAGTTCTTGAGTCCTTCTGCTCTGTCCTTCTATCTAAACCCCCTTCCTGGGTGTTCAAACCGCTTTTTTCCTCAGTCCTCCAGGCCCCTCTAGGAGTCCCGATCTGGATCTCTCTATCGTTTCCGGCTCCTTTTTCACTTCCTGGAGGAAGGCCTTTCACTCTAATTAGGCTCCAAGCATGGAAAGGCCCCGATTTGACTGTGAGTTATGTCTGCAAAGCTATTTTGGAGGGGGAAATTTTCCTGTTGGGTGGGCATCCGAAATATTTACTAATCTAACGAAAATTTGGGCCCAGGGAATGCGGAAAAGAAAGTCCACTTCCGGGATTGCCACTGTGATGCATATAAATTTGAAAGTCCCATACATACGAATCCCTTCCGATTTCTTTTAATTTTCATAACTTTTTTCTCATGCCTATAAAGCATACCTCCAAAAAATACGGATCAAATACAAAAAACAAAAATCAGGCATATAATGAAGTTTAAAATTCACCATTAAAATTGTCTGGGTAGGCCTGCCAGAAGATATATATCTTCACTTGTATCTTAAATTCCGACAGCTGATGAAGCTGTTAGAGCTCTACCAGCAGATTGTTCCAAGTCATGAGGCAGCTGATGAAAAGGTTCTCTGAGTGGTGATTGCCAGTCGGATTTCGGCTTGTTGGAGTAACTGCCCCCCTGGAGGACCTAAGTGCTCAGCTCCAACAGTAGATGAAGTATTTCACAAAGAAACTGAAAGATGTTCTGGAAGAGTTCCATGGGGACGGTGTCCTTTCGGAATATAACCCAGAACAGCCTACTGTGGTGTTCCAGCCATAGCCAGGCACCGGGGGTCCAAGCTGATCAGGGTCAGATTGGAGATGATGGGTGGCCTGATCGATATGGGTCTGCAGAGGAAGACTTAGCCTGGGATGATGGATGGTTGCATGGGTATGTAACTGCAGATGAGGAAAATGATGACTCAATGGAATGTAGTTCTGAATTCAGTGAGAGGCCCAGCGACCTAGAGTCCCACGAAAATTTCTACACTCCCTCGCCAGGCATGCATTCCGAAGATAGGGAGGACCTAGGTTCCCAGGTTGATAGTGAAACAACTGTGGATGCCAATGAGCCGGAATTTGACAGGAGGGCCAGCATTAGATCCTCCCGGAGAGATTGGAGGAAGGGGGTGCGCTGGGTACCCAGGAGTTAGTTCCCTTTATTACATTGTGTTCAAGCTTTCCTAGTCAGACCTGAAGCTACGTTTAGTTTGGAACGTTTCATGCTCAAGATTCCAAGTTTCTGTGACCGCCGGAGCGGTTGGCCTTGTTACTCACGTATTGCTTTCCATGGAACTTGCGCCAGTTCGGCTTGCTAGCTCGTGAACTCTTTGGACTATCTTTGGATTTACTTTGATTGCCTTTACATCTTTATACCTTTGGACTATATTCTATTCTAAATAAAAGTACATTTATTGCATCTGCCTGGTGTGTGTGATCTAGGGGGGGCTGCCGCGATCTGAGGTGCAACACCTACTGACTACGAAGGATTCCAGTTTTTCATGAGAACATATTGGGAGGTCAATATTCCTGAAGACACTTGTTCATGTCCTTCAAATGAAAAAATTACCAATATTTCCCAGAAAGCCAGCAGCAAAGTTCCTGCATTACGCAGCTCAGCAATCTTGGGATCAATGAGAAAACTCTCAACACCATGAGAAGGCACATACCTGAATCCAAGAGCTCCCAGGCAAACCTGGCAAAACAGCAAACAATCTCATTATGTCACATTCCAACCAATACCAATGCCCTTCAGAACGCCTCCCCAAGCTGGTTCAGGTCATCATCACAGAAATTCACTGCTAGTATCCACTGCCAGTTCACAGTTCCTCGGGGTCCTCCAAGATCTCCTCAGGTTCTCTCCTAAGCCCACAATCCCCAGGCTCCAAAAGCTTGGAGGAGAAATTGCCATTCAGCTTCTGAGAGCCACATCTCCCTGAACAGCCAGTCCACAACCACCAGCCCTATCATTGATTGAGGTAGTCTACCTGAAGGACATTTTCTGCTCCCTGTCACTGCTGGAAAGGGGACGGGCTGAGGATAAGCTAGAGTTTATGTTTCGGCTGTACGATACAGATGGCAATGGCCTCCTGAACAGCTCAGAACTGGATCGTATTATCAATCAGATGGTTCATGTTGCAGAATACTTGGGATGGGACTCCACTGAACTAAAGCTTATCTTGAAAGAGATGATGGAAGAAATAGACTATGATCATGATGGATCTGTGATGCTAGAAGAGTAGATTTGAAGTGGTTTGACCACCTTCCCCTGCTGGTTTTGCTGGGCATGGAAACAGTGAGGTCTTGGCCTGATGTCAGAGAAGATAACCTACTGCGGTGGTTCGCAACCTGTGGGTCCCCAGGTGTTTTGACCTACAACACCCAGAATTCTCAGCCAGTTTACCAGCTGCTAGGACCTCTGGGAGTTGAAGGCCAAAAACATATGGGGACCCGCAGTTTGAGAACTACTGACCTACTGAAAAAATTAAACTGAAAAGGATGTTCATCTATAGCTACAGATTGTAGCAACATCCTCTTATCAGGTTGATTTATACAGCAATTTATTTATTTATTTTATTTACTTTATTTATATTCCGCTTTTCTCACCCCAAAGGGGACTCAGAGCAGATTACAGTACACATACTTGCAGACAATCCCTGCACTTCAACATATGACATATAAACATGTGACATTTATCACAGTACAGTAGGCATGAGAAAAAAAGTTATGAAAATTAAAAGAAATCGTAAGTGATTCGTATGTAATGGGACTTTCTAGTTTATACGCATCACGGCAGCTAACCAGGAAGTAGACTTTGTTTTACGGTCCTTGAGGCCAACAATTTGCGTTATGATCGTAATTAATTCTTAATTATTGTACTACTCACTTCTCCCTGTCTTCTCCCCCTCATTTCCTTCCCGCCTTCATTCATCTTCTTTTTCCCGCATTTCTATGGGGAACTGGAAGTGATGCTGCTGCTAGGCATTCTGGAAAGTGTAGTCCTCCACGCTTCTCCCCCCCCTCCCTTCTCTTCCCGTTGCTCTGTCTTGCCCCACCGCACGGGCCAACTTCACACACACACACACACACACACACACACGCTTCTCCTCCTTTCTCTCTCTGCGCTCTCTCACATGCTTCTCTGCCCCCTCCTCTTTCCTGGTGGCTTCTCCCCCCCCCCCCCGTCTCTTCCCGTTGCTCTGTCTTGCCCCACCGCATGGGCCAACTTCACACACACACACACACACACATGCTTCTCCTCCTTTCTCTCTCTGCGCTCTCTCGCATCCTTCTCTGCCCCCTCCTCTTTCCTGGTGGCTTCTCCCCCCTCCCTTCTCTTCCCCGTTGCTCTGTCTTGCCCCACCTCACGGGCCAACTTCACACACACGCTTCTGCTCCTTTCTCTCTCTGCGCTCTCTCACATGCTTCTCTGCCCCCTCCTCTTTCCTGGTGGCTTCTCCCCCCCTCCCTTCTCTTCCCCGTTGCTCTGTCTTGCCTCACCGCACGGGCCAACTTCACACACACACACACACACTTCTCCTCCTTTCTCTCTCTGCGCTCTCTCACATGCTTCTCTGCCCCCTCCTCTTTCCTGGTGGCTTCTCCCCCCCCTCCCTTCTCTTCCCCGTTGCTCTGTCTTGCCCCATTGCACGGGCCAACTTCACACACACACGCTTCTCCTCCTTTCTCTCTCTGTGCTCTCTCACATGCTTCTCTGCCCCCTCCTCTTTCCTGGTGGCTTCTCCCCCTCCCTTCTCTTCCCCGTTGCTCTGTCTTGCCCCACCGCATGGGCCAACTTCACACACACACACACGCTTCTCCTCCTTTCTCTCTCTGCGCTCTCTCACATGCTTCTCTGCCCCCTCCTCTTTCCTGGTGGCTTCTCCCCCCCTTCTCTTCCCCATTGCTCTGTCTTGCCCCACCGCACGGGCCAACTTCACACACACACACACACACACACACGCTTCTCCTCCTTTCTCTCTCTGCGCTCTCTCACATGCTTCTCTGTCCCCTCCTCTTTCCTGGTGGCTTCTCCCCCCCTCCCTTCTCTTCCCCGTTGCTCTGTCTTGCCCCACCGCACGGGCCAACTTCACACACACACACACACACACACACGCTTCTCCTCCTTTCTCTCTCTGTGCTCTCTCACATGCTTCTCTGCCCCCTCCTCTTTCCTGGTGGCTTCTCCCCCTCCCTTCTCTTCCCCGTTGCTCTGTCTTGCCCCATCGCACGGGCCAACTTCACACACACACACACACACTTCTCCTCCTTTCTCTCTCTGCGCTCTCTCACATGCTTCTCTGCCCCCTCCTCTTTCCTGGTGGCTTCTCCCCCCCTCCCTTCTCTTCCCCGTTGCTCTGTCTTGGCCCATCGCACGGGCCAACTTCAGCCCTCCAGGTGTTTTGGACTTCAACTCACACCATTCCTCACAGCCTCAGGCCTCTTCCTTTTCCTCTCAGGATGGGGAAACTTGGGCCCTCGCTCCCTCAGGATCGGGGTGAGAGAGAGGCAGCAAGGAGCGAGGGGGGGCTCCTCCTCCTTTTTTGCTGCTTCCAAGAATAGAATACCCCCCTCCCTCCCTCCTTCCTTCCCTCCTTCCTATTTAGAGAGTCCCATCTAGAATTCAGTGTGATTTATTCAAGTTTTGGCCTACAACTCCCAGAAATCCCAGCCAATTTACCAGCTGTTAGGATTTCTGGGAGTTGTAGGCCAAAAACCATCTGGAATGCGCATGAGCTGGCATACGAACTACTAACGAATTTCGTTAGTAATTAAGTTACATTTTAGAATTTTTTGGAAAATTTTTTGTAAGTCTTTCTATTACTAATTTTAAAAATCCCCCAATTAGATTTTTGATTTCCTATTTTTGGGTTCTAAACCATGCCTACAGTACAGTACATACATTTTGACATATTATACATATATTGACAAACAAAGGCAAACTTTCTGGCCACCAGGGAGCTGACACACTCCTCATCCCTCTCAGCGTTTCCTTCCAGCGTCCCTTGTTGTTTCTTCCACATTCCTCAGTGATTCTTTATGGCCTCATAAATCAGTCCAAATTCGCCTCCCCACTTTAATGTGGTACCTTTATCTCCTACTTGACTAATGTAACTGTCTTTCGGGCTGAAAAGGTCGGCAGCAGGCTACACTTAAGGCTGAGAACCCACCTCGACCCGAGCAGGCCTCAAATTCATGACTTACTGGTCAGAGAGATCTTATGCAGCTGACACTTAGCCAGCTGCACCACATTCCCGGTGCAATTCAGTTTCATTTGGGGTTTTCACCCAAACATATTGTAAAGGCACATTTGGGGGCCCAATAATACAGTAATCCCCTGTTACCTGAAACCATGACCTAAGACTATTAAATTATACGACTTCTGGTACTGAGTCATCCTTGAGGACTTAGAAATTATGTTGGCCTTTAAACTTGTAAAATGTAATTAATTTTATACCTTTCATCTTGATATGTTTTGTTCCTTGTTTTTTAAAGTTAGGTGTGCAATTGTTATTTTATTGTCATTGCCCAATTTTGTAATGTCTTTATTATTCTTGATGGAGATGTTGATTTGGTTTGTAGGATTAGGGTGGTTTTTGTTATTTTGTTTTTGTCTAGTACTTTATGGCATTAAATGTTTGTCAATATTAGTTGTAAACCGCCTTGAGTCCCTACAGGTAGATAGGGCGGGATATAAATAAAGTTTTATTAGAAGAAGAAGTAGAAGTAGAAGTATGCAGGGCGGATTGTACAGGAGAAGAACAATGTAGCAAAGTGGTGTATCTAATATAAAATGGTGAAATCAAAGTTTGCTTTTAGGAATTGAAAAAAATATTTTCAACCCAAGGTTACTATAGTGGTTTAAAAATTGGTAACTTTATCTCTTCCTCCAGGCTGTCGCTTGGTACACTCCCATAAATTGGAACCAACAGCAAACAAAGGAAGATGAAGAAAACAGTAAAATCAGTAACAACCTTACACAGCTTATTAGCGGAGTACAGCAGCAGCAAGACCGGTGGGAAACTAGGGCATTTGACTCATGGCGAGGAAGTGACAGTCAAAGTAATACAAAGGGGAATGAACCAGAATTCATTTTAAGGTATATTTCTTGGATAAATTGACTTATTAGGTAGGGGTCCATAGTAGATGCAAGCCTGTACTCCACAGGGGCTCTCCAGAGGATGGTGTCATCAAGAACAATCCAAGATGAACGCAAACAGAATACTGACACTGGATGTTTCTTATTCTCATTCTTTAAGATTAGAGAACATTTTAAAGAATCTTCATCCATTTGTCCCATCATTAAGGATAAGACATCTACATATTTTGGAAAAGTAGTCTTCGATATGGGAAACTTGGATTTCCCTGAATCAAGTCTCAAATGAGCAATATCAGTAAAGCCCAGAAGAGAAGATCTCAGCATTTCGCCATTGTCTTTTGAAACTAATAGTTGAGGTTCTAAAATAGGTTATTTTAATACAGGGATCCCCAAACTAAGGCCTACGAGCTGAATGTGGCCCTCCAAAGTCTTTCATTCAGCCCCTGCCCTAAACAAAGTCTGAAACAACATGAAAGCACATAACAAAAACAATCCTAATTGATTTGACCATTTTATCAGCTAAAAGGAGGCCCACACTTCCAATTAAATACTGATAAGTTTATGTTCTTTAAAATTGTTCTTCATTTTGAATACTGTATGTTTCTTTTATATTTTTTGCACTACAATTTAAATATGTGCAAAATTATAGTCCAGCCCCCCAGGGATCATGAACTGGTCCTCTGTTCAAAAAGTTGGAGAACCCCTGTTCTAATAGTTATTATTAAAATAGACCTTCCATGAGGGCTTAAGAGTCATGTGAATTATGCATTCAGTGGTCCTTCCAGGCATTTTTGAAGCCCACACTATTTAGCTTCAGCTATGTTCCCGGACTTTTCATTGTAGCAGAATTAACACAGAGACAATTAAAGAGGGAGTATAATGATTTTCAAGAAAAGGAGATATGGCCAGCCTCTATAATGAGCATTAAAATACAGTCCAAAGTGAACAGTTGCTAGTCTGGTATCAGTGTGTCTCTTTAGGGTACATGCTGTCCTTCAAAGGAAGGAATTCTTTTAAAATGGGGTGATATTTTTCCCAGCTCTGAAAAATATAAAAAAGATTTTCTGAGGCCCAAAGGGGGTGCTAAACAGAGAATAATAGTAAATTTTACAAGGAGGGGGTTAGAAGGAGCAAAACCATTTCCCCCTGTTTTTCTGTTCCCCCACCACCACCCACCTATGTTACCGTCGTGGAAACAACCCTTGTTTATAAAATGGGAAGTGGGTAAAGGGAATAACAAGCAAAAACGGGGAAAATGGTTTTACTCCTTCAACTCCCCCCCCCCCCCAAATGACTATCCTTCTCTGTCTAGCGCCCCCTTTTGGCCTCTGCCCAGATAATGGGACAGTACTGATTTTCTAAATGAACACTTTTCTTTTTATTTCTCCAGAGAAGAAAAGACACTACCCACCCTGTTCCCTGTTCAAAATCCTTGGTGTCAAAATGCCAACTCATCCATACATCCTCACTATGTTCAGGGAAGGTATATAGCCTTGGGCGACAAGAGCCACATCTACAGCCAAACCAGATCACAGCCAGTACGACCGAGTCCAGATCCTGGTGAGTTAAAGGGCTTTGATAGAGATATTATTTCTTGTTTTTATTTCCTTTTTTAAAACATACTGACAGTAGTAAGTAGTATTTACCATGGGTGACAAGAGTGAAAGTTTTCTATCAGAGCTTCCTCTTGCATTAGGCTTGTCAACACTTCTTGGTAACACTTTTCTTGTGTTGGTACAAGATGTTAGGAGCCTCTTCTGGAAAGTTAAAATGAAAGAGAGGCCTATTTTGTTGACTGCTTTGTTAATCAGGCAAGTGTGAAGAAACTGCAAAGGAGCTGCAAACATCACAGGGAGATGCCAGCAAAATGTTTTGGTGTCTGTGGAACTGCATTTCATCAGGAAAAATTAAAAGGAACACAATGCAAGTCACGTCACTATTTTAGGTTCAAACTAATGAGCATACCAGAGAAGAAGAGATTGAGTGCAGCCCTCTCTGAAAACACAGTTCTGATATCCATTCTCTCTCTCTTTATCTCTCCCTCTCTCTCTGTGTTAAACAGTGAGAGGAAGACAGAATGCTGATCCTTACTCTATTTCCTGTATAATTTTTGGCAGAGAATTCTTGCAATTTCTTAACCTACAAATACCAGGATTCCTGTGCAGGACCGCCAGGGCCTCTAAATTTAACTTTAGGGGGTGGTCGTGCAGTCTTTTTTGGCCCTACGGTTGCAATAGCCTTCCTATGCAAAAGGGAGACCTGGAGAGGCTTTAAAGGAGGTCACCAGACTCAGGATGGTAAAACTAAACAAGATTTATTGATTTACAACCAGTAAAACTGGTAGTCCAGATGCTTGCTTAGTTGCTAGGGGTTGCAGGAAAGTCCTTTGGGGAAGGGGGTGCAATTACTTACCTTTGGGTTGCAGAATGCTGTGCTTTGATTCCAGGTCATCCATTGCTTTCAATGGCTTTAGGATCACAAAGTCCCCAAGGCCCCAAAATCTACAGTCTCTATGTTGAAGGCGGACCTTCCTTTATAACTGCAGGCTTTGTTGAAAGCATTAGGTTGGCTTAGTTATTTAGTGAACGAAGATGCTTTGTCCAAGCGAAGGCTTAGATTTCCACCTCACGTCCATGTGCTCTCTTTGTTGGAATGGCCTGAGAGAGGAAGTCCAGCCCTCAGGTGACCTCAGAAAAGGGAGGGGTTGATATCATCTTTGGCTCCAAAACTCAGGCCCCTCCCCAATGCACACACACATTGTAAACCATACAAAGGCATTGCAGGTAGAGAACCAGGTACAATAGGTGATGCAAAACAGGGGCCGCAATAATTCCATTAGATCAGTGGTTCCCCAACCTTTGGTCCTCTAGTTGTTTTGGACTTCAGCTCCCAGACATCCCGGCCAGCTTATCAGCTGTTAGGAATTGTGGGAGCTGAAGTCCAAAAGATCTGGAGGACCAAAGGCTGAGGACCATTGGATTAGATGGAGCCATGGCAATTGAAGTGTTAGCATAGATTTATCCTCAGTTTGGCCTGGACACAGAAGAGAATACAGAGATAACAACTTAGGAGAATAGGTTTGAAGGAAAAGCATCTAGAAAGGATCCAGCTCTCCTCACCTAGTATTATTCAGTTTAAATTCTGTACTCTTTCCTGTGCTATTAACATTTTTAAAATGGTAAACACATTTTAAAATATGCCTTCTGTTACTGCCACATCTAGTGCAATTTGAAAATATAGTAGGTTCTCAATTTTTGTAGGTGTTGGGGGACAGGACACCCACCAAAGTGGACAATTTGTGAATATTTAAAATACTTTTTTGTACCCCAGAGAATACCTTCCTAGGAATCTTTAGATTCCCCAAAGAGCGCAATCATCACCTTTTGATGGAAGTTGACCATACAGTCATCCTGGAGAACCTAGAGACAATATATTAATCAAATCCATAAATATGATTTGTGGATCGTAAGACAATCCACAAAAGTTAAACACATCTAGTGTTGAAAATCCTAGGTAGACCTCAAAACGTGCAGAGCAGATTCCACCTAATCAATTTAATTCTAAAAGTTGCTCCCCACTGAGGTATTTAGAAAAGAAAATGGAGCCACAGTTGTAAATTTAAATGGCCAAGAGAAACAGAATGGGATCACAAATAAATGGGGACCATACTTCGGTTAAGACTTCACCAGGGACCTCATCCCATGCAATCTGGGCTCCATTTCCATGTGCTTCAGAAACAGAGTCCCATGGAGGACATCACACGATGTAAGGGTACTTCCAGTGGGACTCTGTGGGACTTAATTTCTGAAGAGCATGGAAATGGAGCCTGAACTACCCACACACAAAAAAACCCCAGGAAAAATCAGGAAAAAGACATGGGATGTTTAGCCATCCCAGAAGACGGAACTTGACAGAACGAAATAAGGTGTTTCCCTCTGCTTTTCCCCACTTCTTCCCCGCTTTCCTGCTGGTCATGAGGTGTTTGAGATTGTCCTCTTTTCCCATGGGGATAATAATGTTAGGCTTCCTACTTTACAAGGTCCCACTTTCATGCAGATAGGATGAATGATCGTGTTTATAGACATTAACGTAAGAACTTGGGAAGTATACTATTCAGCTTATAGCACATCTGCATCAATTTTTGGATGAAACCTCCAAAGAGGAGTGTGATAGTTGTAATTTATAATATCTGGGCAAAAAATTCACTGCCTCAGAGTGTGGTTGAAGCTCCTTCTTTTGGTGTCATAAACTTGCAAACCTCATCAGGCACACTTTGAACTAGGTCCACCGGGGAAGGGGGACAACAGCCTTGTGAACAGTACTTCATGTTGAATACTGTATGTTTTCTGAGCCAGTTATTGATCTGTACTATTTTTCTGGCTCTGAAAATACCCTTGTACATTATACTGTTTTCGCTTTGTTCCAAGAGCTCAACAATCATTTGTGATCTTTTGAAAAGTATGCCTAGAAGTATCACTGGTTCCTACATGAATCAACATCTGCATGATTGTGTTACTATAGTGTGTGAGATAGGTGGGGTTTGGGCCCCGCCTATCTTCGCAATTGCATCTCCTTCTATGAACCGACATGAACTCTAAGATTTTCTGGGGAGGCCCTTCTCTCGCTCTCAACACCGTCACAAGTACGGCTGGTGGGGATGAGAAGGGGCCTTGTCGGTGGTGGCCCCCTGCCTCTGGAACACCCTTCCAAAGGAAATAAAACAGGCCCCATTCCACTTCTCTTTTCCTAAGAGCTTGAAGACACGTGGTTTCACCAGGCCTTTGAAAACTACTAGTGCCAGCCTAGCCCCTGGACACTATTGGAATCTGGTCTCACACCCCCATCTTATATCATGGACAGTCCCCCAATAGGCCTTGGAATTGAGCATTTGTAGAGCCTTGTGTGAAAGTGTTCTGAGACCTGAAATTCCAGGCTCAGGGCTGACTCTAGGAACACACCCATGCTGTGTTTGGAGAGTGGAATACAACCAGAACCTTTAGTTTTTATGCTGCTCTGTAGCGAACCCTTTTTAAAAAATTACATAAAATATCAAAAAGTAAGGTTTTGTGACGAAGGCACTTGAAGATTTGTATTGACATAGCAACATTTTATGGAATTCTTGCAGTTGTAGTTTGGGGAATCAGTGCAATTCTCTGGCTGAGAATTCTGTATGCCCCTCTCTAATCCAAATATCCCAATATTCCATTGGATGTTACCCTGATAGTTAAAGTGGAATATAGCACAATAGTTGTATAGTGAGACTAGGCCCCTGATTAATTCCTTTCTGCCTATTTCTGTAAAGAAAGACAGGGGTGTGTGTGTGTGTGTGTGTGTGTGTGTGTGTGTGTGTGACTGGCCCCATTTCTTCAAGTGCCTTGATCCACTAAAATTCATTAAAAAATAAGGGTAGAGGCAAATATGAGTTATATTATTCTTTAAGTGCTTGACAAACATGTCATATGTCAAGTTAGAGTCTCATAAAAGTTTCTCTCTCTCAGATAAATTCAATAAAAATCCAAAAAGATTTACGCTTTCTGCAGAAAATTGGAGCATAATTTTATCTGTCTTAAAAGATCAAGAAACATACTTTCAAAATGTTTGAAAAGTGAATACGCTAGCAACTAAAATAGTAAATCCCAAGCAACTCTGGTTTTTGAAAAGATTAAATTATTTTCTGCTTTAAATGTTGATATAACATTTGTCAAAAATGAGTTTTCCATCATGCACATATAGAATAATTGAGTTGGAGAGCTGCAAGGGATTCTAGCAATAGTCTAGTCTCGCCTCCTACCAGTCCTACAGCATCCTCAAGGGATGGCCATCCAAATTCTGTTTAAAAACCACCTGAGAATGAATGTTCGGCACCTTCCAATTATTTTATTTATTTATTTGCAATATTTGTATACTGCCCTTCTCAACCACAAAGTTGAACATCTCTGGTCATCAGTGTCCTTCTTAATGTTTATTTGGAAACTCATTTGTTGCAATTTGAACCATTGGTTGAACTAGAGCTGCTGAAAACAAATTCATCCCATCCTTCACACAACAGTCCTTTAGATATATGAAGATATCTATCATATCACTTCTCTCCGTGTTCTTCAGACGAAACATACCCAACTCACTCAACAACAACAATAACAACAACAACAAAACTTTATTACGGTCACTGATCAGCACAAAGTGAGCAGAAGCGCCCTAAGAGGGGAAGGACAACTCACTCAACTGTTCCACACAGGGCTTAGTTTCCATTTTAGTGGTCCTTCTTTGTTCTATGTATCCTATTTTTTTTCTTTAAATGTGTACAGAAATTTACTTTCATATTTCCTCCACAGACATTTTCTACATCACAAAAGACAGCAGTAAGAGCAAGACTGCAACAAAGCCAACGCGATCCATAGGAGTGAGTATAAAAACAACTGTTTCAAATATTATTGCATTATTGAGGAAATTGGTACTTTACATTCTAGCATAAGCAGAGTAATAGATCCTTGATCTTAGGAGCTTATTGTATACACCAAGTGTCCATTTCCAGCAGTACTTTGACCTTTGGACTAGAAGAGGTTACCTATCCTTCTAAATGTTAGACTCTGAACAGATGATTAGTAGATAAAGAAACAAAAAAGTAACAAAGGTACAGTTTTAGATAAAAAAACAAAAAAGTAACAAAGGTACAGTTTTATTATCTGGGTGGAGGCCACAAGGGGGCACTACAGAGAGAAGGAGAATCAATTTATGGGAGGAGTTGAAGGAGGAAAATCATTTTCCCCTTTTTCACTGATTATTCCCCCTCCCCACTTCTTATGTCATAAACGAGGGTTGTTTCCATCTGTGGGGGGATAACAGGAAAATGGGGGAATGGTTTAAATCCTTCAACCCACCCTCCCCCGTAAATGGACTATCCATCTTTCTCTAGTGTCTGCTATTGGCCTCCATCTGGATAATGGAACAGTACAGTTACAAATCACTAAAGAAAAAGAAGGAATGGAACTGGCTAAGTAGAAAGGGTCTCACACATTTTGCAAACAAACCAAGAGCTAGCTACTTTGCAAACTCACAAAACACAAGGGAAAGAAAACTGGCAATCACTGGCTACAGATAGTGGTCTGCATGAATCCGCATAGAATAAGTCCATACAAGTTGACAGAGAAATTTCCAGATGGTAATATAAAACTCTGTGTGAAGTATATGGACAGTAACATTTATTTATTTATTTATACTTCAAACTTCCTATACCGCCACTCCCCGTAGGCTCGGAGCGGTTTACAGCTTGAACATAAAATACAAAGTGCACAAACAAAACAGTACAACACAAGAGGTAGGTACTACATCTAAGATAGGGGAGGAGAGACCAGAGCTCATGGCCAACAGGGGTCCATGAACCCTCCAAGGTCTAGCCAGCAGTGGCTCGACCATCGAACGAGGGGAGCCTAGGAGGGTCCCACAGGTCCGACAATGTCATTGGAGGTCCCAAGTCCGTTGGGGGGCGGTCCCCACAAGCCTGTGGGGCCGCTCTCCCCCTTACCAAGATACCAAAGTTCCTGGGTTGGGGGTTCACCAGCGGAGGCACTCTGCGGCTGAAGTTGGCATTCCAGAAGGTCCTGGCAGGGAACCTCCTGGGAGCATCAGTGCCAGTCCTTCCGGGCCTCCTCCACTTTGTTCCAAGGGCTCTGAGAGTCCCCTTCTGCGGAGAACTCTGAAGAGTCCTGGATCGAGGGGACTTCTGAGGCCCAGCCCCCTCCGATAGGGGTCGTCTCTTCATCGGCGGGGTGGCAGGAGGCTCAGCTCTGGGGGCTCGTACTTCACGGGAAGGAGCCACTCGTGCTTCGGCGCAGTCCTGCTCTTCCCCTCCGACGGCGTCGTCTCCTCTTCCGGGGAGCTTGTTGCTTCGGGGGCGGGTCCATACTGGAGGCCTGGTCCTCCAAGGGAGGGACTTCTGGTGGGTGGCAGCAATCGGGTTCAGTTCCTCTTCCGGGTCCAGGCACATGGTCCTCATTGGAGGCAGGGTCCTCCAAGGGCGGGACTTCCGGTGGGTGACTGGATCCGGGTCCTGCTTCCTCACCGGGCCCAGGCACATGGCACAGGAGGGCGTCCTCAAGGCCAGCCGCCATGTTGGGCCGCTCAGCTCCAGCTGGCTCCCCAGCTTCTCGGGCGCCGGCGTCGGCGGGCACGAGGGTTCCGGGGAAGGGCCAGGACGGCCGAGATGTCCAGATCAGCCACCGATGAATCCGCCAGCGTCAGTGGACCACCCAAGCTCAACTGACAGTCCCGAACCATGCCCTCAGCCGGAGGTGAGCAACGGGTTTCTGGTCGGTGAGTTGGTTGGTCAGGGAGTTGTGCCAGGTCCGTTGTAGTCAATGGCCCCCCAGATGCATCAACCGTCCTCGGGGAGTATTTGCCAGTGGTGGATGACCCGCCTTCGGGGCTGGGGACTCGACTCTCTTGGTCTGGTTTCAGGCTCTCGGTGGGGAAGTCCCACGAGTTGTCCCAAGCAAAGTCAGTGTCTGGAGGAAGTTCTTGTTGGAGTCCCTGTTGAGGACTGGCTAGGTAGCTAGGGTTGCTGGGGTTGTAGTCCGGGAGTGGAACCTGGGGGACATGGGGGCATGGCATGCCAACGCTCTCTAGCACGTCCCCAAATCTCCTCCTGAATTCCTCAATATGGGCAGCTAGCTTATTATATTCAACGATTAGCTCCGCAGCCAGGTTGGTCCGGCTGACCGAGGGGTGGGCCCTGTGGTACCGGTGAGCTGCTTCTCGGGGCCATAGGGACTTTGGGGAATTGGTGGTCCAGGCCTGCTGTAGGCACCGCTTCTCCAGGGGGGGATTTTGGTCTACCCCTCCTACCGAAGGCTCTTAGGAAGCGTGCAGAAGCAGGCGTTATCGACCGTACGAACCAACGGGTCTGTTGCTCCCCCTGCCCAGCTTGGCCCTCACCTGGTGCAGGCTTCGAAGAGGGCGGCCTGCACGCCGATTCATGCAGCTTTAGGGACCTCCGGCGCAGGGTTGCAGCTTTCCCCAGCCAGATCAGGCTGTTAGGGGTCTTTGGGTCGCCAAAAATCATCTCCTGAGACGATTGATCCAGCATGGTCACCCTCTGGAGGGGTCCATGGGACCAGCGGGTAGAATCTAGGGCAGAATCCAAGAAAACAGGCGAACAAGGTTGGAGCTCACCCGAAGGGACCTCTACAACCGCCGCCATCTTGGACATATCATAAGCAGACACTCAGAGTAAATATGCAATGATGCAAAGCAATGGCACAAACACAATGTTACATGCACTAATGAAGTAATACAGTCAATAATCTACAGACTTCCCCAAGTGATGTTATACAGCTCTGTATAGTGTATTGCTTTAAAGGTACAAGTACATAAAAATGTGCAAAGCATCTTCAACATTTACACTCATATACATTCATAATGAAGATTCATTTATACAGGACTATAATAGCATGTACTGTATATTATACAATAATGCAGTGGATAGCTCACTAATAATAATACAATCAACTC
This sequence comes from Anolis apletophallus, assembly GCA_030556195.1. Classification (NCBI taxonomy): domain Eukaryota; kingdom Metazoa; phylum Chordata; class Lepidosauria; order Squamata; family Anolidae; genus Anolis; species Anolis apletophallus. Next base: position 46,337,066 of record JARBWK010000009.1, on the reverse strand, counting down.
AAAATACCAGAATATGAGGTCCAATGAGCTCCTGGTCTGTTGGTGTGTGTCCCGTACCAGGGCATACGGAGGCTCCTCTCCGATACAAAGAGAACTGTGGGTTTTGTTTACTATCAACCAGAAATGTGGCACCAGTCATCCTCATTTAGCATACGGGACACACACCAACAGACCAGGAGCGCATCGGACCTCATATTCCGGTATTTTGAGTTGATTGTATTATTATTAGTGAGCTATACACTGCATTATTGTATAATATACAAGACATTATAGTCCTGTATAAGCGAATCTTCATTATGAAGATTTCTAAGGCTTTCTAAGGCACTAGACGAGTTTGCCCCCAGACGCCCTCTCTGACCCCGCAGAAATCGCTTACCTTGGTTCACCGAGGAATTATGTGCGATGAAGCAGGAGAAGAGACGGCTAGAGGATATGTGGCAGAGAATCCGTGACGGAGCTACGAGAGCAGCTTATAAGCTATTTTAAAAGGCTTATGAGCATGGTATCAGGAAGGCCAAAAAAGTACACTATGTTTCCCTGATAGAGTCTGCGAGCTCACACCCAACGAAATTGTTCAATATAATTTGGTCCCTAACGATGGTCCCTACCGTCCCAAATGGAAATGATTTGACCCCCTCTGAGGCTTTTCAGAGCTTCTTCGCAGACAAGATCTCGTCACTCCGCCGGTTGATACAGTAAGTGAACTCGAGACTCCATGGCCATTTAATGGGCCCACTTTCGACTGTTTCCATCTGCTGGAAATAAGATCATGACTGCTGTCGATAAGATCATGACTGCAGCCAGACCAACCACCTGATCCCTCGATCCGTACCCTTCCTGGCTTGTTAGATCGTGCTGGGAAGGGTTATGTGACCCTCTGTTGAAGTTCGTTAACTGCTCTCTTGAGCAAGGAGTTTTTACAGAGGGATTGAAAGAGGCGATGGTGAGCCCGCTGCTGAAAAAACCAGACTTAGACCGTTCGGTTCCCTCCACTTACCGCCCAGTTTCAAACTTACCGTTTCTGGGAAAGGTGATTGAGAGGGCATCAGCGGTGCAGCTGCAGCAGTTCTTAAATGACACAGCCACACTAGATCCCTACCAGTCCGGCTTCCGTATTGGGCACAGGACTGAGACCGTGCTGGTCGCCATCGCAGACCAGCTCCGTCCCCAGTTTGACTAAGGCGGATCGGCGCTGCTCGTGTTATTGGACCTCACGGCAGCGTTTGACACAGTAGACCACACATTGTTAGCCCATCGCTTAGCTGTGACGAGGGTGAGGGGGACTGCTCTCAAATGGGTGTCCTCCTTCTTCCTGGATTGGGGACAGCGAGTGGAGAGGGGAGGTATGGTTTCCGAGAGGCTCCCGCTAAACTGTGGGGTCCCTCAGGGAGCTATTCTTTCCCCTTTATTATTTAACATCTATATGCGACCACTTGCCAAACTGGTGCGGAGTTTTGGTCTGGAGTGTCATCAGTACGCTAATGACACCCAGCTGGTGCTGAGGATGGATGGCCGGCTGGACTCTGTACCCAATAATTTCCAGCTGTGCCTTGAAGCCGTGACTGGTTGGCTACGTGCCAGCCGGTTGAGAGTGAACCCATCGAAAGCGGAGATCCCCTGGCTGGGTCGCCTGGGGGAGCTCCGGCTGCCTACTCTGGACGGTGAGGCATTACGCCCGTCTTAGTAAACAGTCTGGGGGTCCAATTGGACCCACTGCTGACGATGGAGGCCCAGGTCTCCACTGGCAGCAGATCCGCCTTTTTCCACCTGCGACAGGCTAGGCGGCTGGTGCCATACCTTACTGGGAGTGATCTAGCTACGGTGATCCAGGCAACTGTCATCTCGAGGCTAGACTACATGGGTCTACCTTTGGCAGTTATCCGGAAACTCAAACTGGTGCAGAATGCAGCAGCTAGACTCCTGGCGGGAGTACTGGCCAGGAGCCATATCACTCCAACTCTGCAGCAACTGCACTGGTTGCCAATCGAGTACCTTCAAAGTGTTGGTTTTGACCTTTAACGCCCTATATGGTCTGGGACCGGTGTACTTGAGGGACCGTCTACTCCCATATGCTCCCCAGAGATCCCTTTGGTCAGAGGACCAAAACCTGTTACACGTCCCTTCCATTAGGTCCTTTCACTTGTCATCACCCAGGCAGAGAGCCTTTTCCATCGTCGCACCAAGCCTGTGAAATGCCTTTCCGGTGGAAGTTAGGGCAATAAACGAGCTACCAGCCTTCCGGAAGGCATGTAAGACAGCTCTCTTCCAGCAGGCATTTAATCTTTAAGCCATGTCAATCTGTATGCTGACAAAAACATTGTTTTTACACTTTTAAATGTTCTTATCATTTCAGTGCTATGTTACCTTGTGCATTTTGTAAACCACCCTGAGCCAATTTAGAAAGGGCGGTATATAAATTGAAACAATAAATAAATAAGGATGATGGTCCTCCAAGTCTGATATCTTGGAGATTGGGCATTCGGACAACGTGGCCAGTCTAGCTGAGTTGATGACCTAGGAGCATCACTTCAGTGCTGGTGGTCTTCCAGCTTCTTCCAGCACGCTGACATTTGTCTGCCTGTCTTCCCACAAGATTTGCAGGATTTTTTGGAGGCAACACTGATGGAATTGTTCTTGGAGTTGAGTGCGACGTCTGTAGACAGTCCTCGTCTCGCAGGTGTATAGCATGGTTGGGAGGACAATAGCTTTATAAACAAGCACCTTGGTCTCCTTAAGGACTACAAAGGGCAACCCAAATAGGAACAGTGAAATTTGTCTTTCTAAATAGGAGAACATTCCTTAAGCATGGAGAGTCCACAAAATGAGAAAGATTGGTTTTCTAGGATTCCTAAAGGCATGGAAATCCTCAGTGCATAAAGGAGGCTCTCCTCTTCAGAATATTTTTTTTTTTTTTTAGAAATAATGTTTATTGATTTTCACACGAATTTAAAAGCAACATATAACATACATCTAACAAAACATACACAAACAGATCACCTTGATACGGACTAACAACATCACTAGACAGAACAGAGTACTTCCAGCCTTCCCCCCTGTCACCTATAACATCTCTAGCGATGTTATTTGTTGTTTTCCTGTATTCGTGTCTCAAAAAAGAAAGAAAAAACACCCGATGTGTCTTATTCGTCGTCTTTGCTTCGATTCAGCATTTCTTGAATATTTACAAACTAATTTCAGACCATCCTTCAAAATTTTTTTGTTTAAAGAAGTCTATAACTTTCGACCAGTCTGTTTTTCTGCAGTTGCTCCTTTGCTCAACTGCTTGCGTCAGAGAGTCCATTTTTATAATTTCAAAGAGCTTGGAGATCCAGTCCTGGATATTTGGTACAGTATCTTCTTTCCATTTTTTGGCAAGGGACATCCTGGCTGCTGTGGTGCAGTAAACAAAAATATTTTCAGTGTTCATATCTATCTTACAATCTAGCAGTCCCAGCAGGTAAAATTCTGGTTTCATTTGTATAGCTAAGCCCAACATATCTTTTACAATATTATGCACTTCTTTCCAAAATTTATACACCTTTTCGCAATTCCACCAAACATGAAAAAAGCTACCCGGGACCCCTTTACATTTCCAACAATTCTTGTCATAATTTACATTATACCTAGCAATTTTCAGCGGTGTGAGGTACCATCTATGAAATATCTTAATGTTGTTCTCTTTAAGGTCGTAGGCATAAGTATATTTCCAATGAATTTTCCATAGTCTTTCCCAGCGAGTTAGAGGGATCTTGTGTCCAAAATTTTTCATCCATTTTATCATACAGTTTTTAATTAATTCTTGTTCTGTTTTTAACTCCAGAATTTTTCCATATAGTATGGAGACTCTTTTATCTTTCTTTATTATTATTTTGTCCCAAAGTAATTGTTTCTTTTCAAATCCTACCATTTGATCTTTGTTAAAAACATCTCTAATTTGGAAATAATTAAGCCAATTCATTGAACTATCGAGTTCCCTCAACTCTGCAAAGTCTTTCAGGTACCATTCATTGTTGCGATTTATTAATATATCCTTGTATCTGAGCCAATTAGATTTCCCATATTGCCTAAGGAAAAAGGCTTCCTGTGGAGATAACCATAGGGGTGTTTTCTCTATTAAGATATGTTTATATTTTAGCCAGATTTTTAATAGCGGTCTTCTGATACAATGGTTCCTGAAATTTTTCTCAATCATAGTTCTTTCATAGTAAATATAGCCATGCCACCCGACCCTAAGGTCGTACCCTTCAATTGCTAGCAGGTTTTCGTTTGCGAGTGTAATCCACTCTCGAGCCCAATCCAATGCGCAGGCTTCGTGGTAGGCCTGAAGGTCAGGTACCCCCAGACCTCCTCTATTTCCTGTATCAATCATACTTGACCATCTTATCCTCGGCTTCCTCCCTCTCCATATAAATTTTGTCAGATCTCTATTCCAGCTCATAAAAAACTTATTATTTGTGAGGATGGGTAGGTTTTGGAAGAGAAACAACATTTTTGGTAGGATATTCATTTTTATTAATGATATCCTGCCCATCATTGATAGCTTTAAATGTTGCCACTTTTCCATATTCTTCTTGATCTCCCTCCACGTCGGGTCGTAGTTATTCTTAACTAAATTTATATTGTTTGGGGTTAGGTTAATACCCAGATATTTAATCTTGTTTATAATTTCTATACCTGTTGTTCTCTGAATATTTTCTTTCTCACTCTGTGTGATATTTTTCCCCATCATCTTGGTTTTATTTTTATTTATTCTTAATCCCATCACATTCCCGAACCTTTCAATTTTGTTTATCCACTTCTTTATGTTATCTACTGGGTCTTCAATTACGCAGACCAGGTCGTCCGCAAACGCCCTGATCTTCAGCGACTCTTTCTTAATTGTTAAACCTTTTAGGTCATCGTCCTCTCTGATTTCATTTAATAAGAGCTCCAGAGATAGAACAAATAACAATGGGGAGAGAGGGCATCCTTGTCTTGTGCCCTTTTTAATTGGAAATGTCTTGGTCTCTTCTCCATTTATTAGTATTTTGGCATATTGTTTGGTGTATATTGCTTGGATTGCATTACAAAAGCCGGTGCCCATATCTAGTTCTTTGGTCAATAACGTTATAAAGTCCCAGTTGACTCGATCGAACGCCTTTTCCGCGTCAATGAATAGGTAAACTACTTTCTTTTGTATTTTTTGGCTATAGTATTCGATCGAGTCAACCAGGATTCGCACGTTTTCTTTGCCCTGTCTCCCAGGGAGAAACCCCGTTTGTTCGGGTTTTATCCATTCCCTCAAAAACTCCTTACACCTGTCCGCCAGGATACTAGCATAGATTTTGTAGTCTATGTTTAAGAGGGAAATAGGGCGATAATTTTTCATATCCGTATTTGCCTGTCCTGGTTTAGAAATCACTGTGATTATAGCTTCTCTCCATGAGTCTGGCACTACTGCCTCCTCCATCGCCTCGTTCATGATTTGACATAAATGTGGTGAAAGTTCCTCTGCTAAATTTTTATAATATCTGGCCGTTAACCCATCAGGTCCGGGGGCTTTGTTATTTTTTAATTTTTTTATTGCATTCGTGACTTCTATTATTGAGATCGGGTTGTTAAGTTTTTCTCTATGATCCTCGGTAATCTTGTTTAGCTTTCTACTGCAGATGTATTTTTGCACCGCCTCTTTACTGATATTATCTGAGGCGTACAGTTTCTTATAAAATTTTTGAAATTGGTCTCGAATTTGAGTTTCTATCCTAAAGGTCCTGTCCCCCTGAATAATTTGATTAATGTGGTTTCGTTGCTTCTTTTCTCTTATCTTGGCCATTAACCATCTCCCTGGCTTATTTGCGTTTTGAAAGTGTTTTTGTTTTAGATATAACAAATTCTTCTTGATCTTATCTAAGTCTTCTATTTCCTTTTGTTTCAGCAGGGATTTTAGCTGTGTGTTTAATTCTTTGTCTTTTGGGTTCTGTTTTAAGTTGCTTTCTGTCATTTGTATCTTATTCAGTAGATCTTTTTCTGCCTTGTGTCTGTTTCTATTCCGAATTATAGTATTCTGTATAAAGTGGCCTCTAATGACCGCTTTACCTGCGTCCCATACCACCCTATCTGATGTTCCTTTGTTTAAATTTAGCCTAAAATATTCTTCTATGATCTTCTTATACCTTTGTATTTGTTCCTCACTATTCAATAGGTCTTCATTCAGCCTCCACCTCCTCTGCTGTTTGTTCATCCCTATTTTGAGTTCAAGAAAACAGTGATCAGAGAACAGTTTTGGGGTTATACATATAGATTTGATTTTGGACAATATATTTTTGGTCACCCAGGCCATATCTATTCTGGACCATGTACAGAATCTACCCGAATAGTAGGTATAATCTCTCCCTCCCGGATTATTTTCCCTCCAAGCATCTAATACTTCTAAATCTGCGAGTGCGTCTTTGGCCTCCTTGGGGAGTTGTCCCGACCCATTTTTTTTCCCTTTTCCTTTTCCACTTGATCTATCTATCTCTTTCTGTATCACCCCATTGTAGTCCCCTATAATCATTAGATCATCGAAACTCTCTTTTAAAATGGCTTTTTTCAATTTACGAAAATATTTAACTTTGGGACCATTTGGTGCATATATGTTACAAATGAGAATTTGTTTAGAATTCCACCCCAATTTGACACCAATTGCTCTACCTTCCTTGTCTTTAAATGCTAGAGCTGGATTTAGATGACCCTTAGCGTAGATTGCTACTCCCCTTTTTTTCTTTTGGTCCAAAGATAGAAACAACTCCCCCAATCTATCCTGCTTTAGGTAGTGTTCGTCTCCCACTTTGATATGAGTTTCTTGTAGCATAACCACCTCTGCTTTTTTCTTAAATAATTGGTTAAATACCCTCTTTCTCTTGTTCGGATTATTTAGCCCGTTTACATTGTTTGAGACAACCCTAATTTCCATTATAGAATTTCCTTAACTCTCTCTCCTTCCTCGCTCTGGTCTGCATTGTCCATTCCAACTGGTTAGTCTGGTTCCTCTTTCCACTTTTCTTTTGTAAGATCTCCCCATCTTCTCCTTCCTGATCGTCATCTTCTTGTTCGGTCGTCCCCCCATCCTCGTTATTACCATTCTTCTCCTCTCTGTTGTTTTCCCTCGCGCCGTGTTCTTGTTTGTATTTGCCTTTGTGCAGATCTTTTAGCATGGCCTTGGCCCTTTCTTCAGTGGTTACCCAGTGTCTTTTTCCTTCTAACGTGACCATTAGGCCTTCTTTTTTTTCCCATCGAAATTTGATGTTGAGTCTTCTGAGTTCATCTGTCAGGGTATAGTATTTCTTTCTTCTTGCCATGATCGACGCAGGGATTTCTTTCATAATAACAACTCTGCGCTTATTATAGAAGATTGGGCTCCTTGCGTTTTCCCTCAGGACATCATCTCTTATTTTTTTCCTGTTGAAGGACACCAGCACATCTCGAATAGAATTATTTTTTTTTGAAAAGTTGGTGGTTAATCTAAAGATTCGGTCCATCTCTTTGTCAGAATCTTCCGATGTTACTTGGAGTAATTTGGCGACAATCTCCGTCATGGTTCCCCTGAGGTCCTCCTGGTCCTCCTCCTCCACATTTCTAAAGCGCAGCTGAAATTCCTTTTCCTTAAGATCCAGCAATTCCTGCTGCTCCTCTAGTTTTTTGTTGAGTGCCTCCAAGTTACTGATCTTTTTCTTGAGATGCGCCTCTAGTTGAACATGTTTTTCTTCTAGTTTTTCCCCTTTCAATTGGATTGTTTTTATATCTTCCTGCATCAGGTCCATTTTTTTTTCGACCTTGGCTATGTCTCCTCTCAAGTCTTTTTTTAGGTCCGCCATTTCATCTTTAATAAGCCTTTCTTGATCCTTTAACATTTTCTCCTGGTCTTCTTGTCTGTTTGCTGCCTCTCTGGCCGCCACATCTTGTTTGTTAGATAGCCTTTGCATTTCAGCAAAAAGGTCTTCTAATGTTAATTCCTTTGTTAGGGAGTCTTTCTTACCCGGGATCTTTTTGGCTGACATTGCGTCTTTTGGTGCTTCCCTTCCTTTCTGAAATGACATTCCCTCAAGTTGGTCTTAATATATTACTTTGATTTTTAGGAGGTTCAGATCCAGTCAGTGTGTGATAAGTTTTTACTACTTTGTGGAATAGAGGGAACTAAATGTTTAGTACTTAGACTTGGGTGTTAATTCTTCTAGCCTCTTCTAGGAAGTCTTGTGCATAAGGTACATGGAGTATAGGGAGTCTTGGGTAACAGTCTATACCAATCTATAGTCTGTGGTCTGTAGTCACTTTAATGTCTTTGTTTCAATAATCTGATCAAAGTCTTTGGATGGAGAATCTGCTGCTTGCCTTCCTCTTAGTTATCTACCTCTACCTCTTCCGTTTGTTGGACTATAATGGGGGGGGGGGATCCTGCGCCTACAGAGCACTTTTCCCCACACTCCCCAACCTTTCCGTCTCTCGGGTTCAGCTCTGCCTTGCTTCCTGGCTTCGCAGCTGTGGTTACGCTATTTGGTTACGCTATTTGCGATAGATGCGTTTGTCAATGTGAGTTATAGCGCTAGCGTAGCCAGCTTCTTCCTCTCGCTTAGTTCCGTGAGGTCTCTGCCGAACCTCCCTCTTCCTCAGGGTTGACGTGGAGGATGTACTCCCTTTCCTCGCTCTCTGTCCCTCCTCTCTCTCTTACTTCTTCCTCGTCTATTGGCTCCTGGGGTTGGAGTGGCAGGGCTCTTGCGTGTCACAGCTCCTCTCCTTCTCCTCCTTCCGTCTCCCTCCGCCCCTCCACAGCCACGAGGGTCCAAAATGCCGGTCTCCGCGTCTTCAAGGTCGTCAGCTTTCTCTCCTCAGCGAGCACGCCTGACTCCCGGACCGGGGGGCCTCCCCTCTTCGCGAACCCCTTCAGGTAGATTTCTTCTATCACAGCACTGGGGGGGTCGCGGGTAGGGTGCGCCTCGCTTCTTCTGTCTTTTTCGGTCCCCTTTTCTAATACAGTAGCAAGGACGATTGCTCTAACACCACGTTGAATCGGGTTTTTTGGGGGCAGTTGGGAGGCTTTTTTCCTGTTTCCCTTTGGTTTCTGTACTCACATATAATTTAAAACCAGCACTGGCGAGCGTAGTCAGGTCCTCGGCCTGTTTGGCAAGTACAGAGCCAGCTCCCCCTGCCGTCACTCCTGTCCTGCTCGGCACCTCCCGCTGTGAGAGGCGCTTCGCTTGGTCCGGTTGACTCGGCTACGGGTTGGCTATTTAGGGATCTATTTTCTGATCCCTTGTTGTGGGCAAATGTTCTTCACCCGGCTCTGTTTACTTGTCACCCCTCGGAGCCTCCGAAGGTGCGACCGCTCGCCTCTGGCGCTGACCGGAAGTTCCTCTTCAGAATATTGGTCTCCGTGTGAGAAGAATGATTAAGAAGTTGGGGACAAAACTAGTATACAATACTTCTGCTCCTCTTATGTTTTCTTATTCTGAATAGGGCTACCATGATTGTCCAAGGTAGACTCGGTGGCTGAGCAAGGATTTCAACCCACTTTTCCTTTGTACACATGTTGTGTTCTAGGTCAAGCCAGGAAGGCTTTGATTGTGGGAAAACAATTTTTCTCACAAAGGAAATAGTTATTTTTGTTCCTTAAGAAAGATGCAACCTCCCTCCTTCCCCAACTCCAGTCTATCTGGTTATCAGGGGTGGATCTTAGTGGAGGCAAATTAAGCGGCCGCCTCAGGGCGCCACGTGGCCAAAGGGCACATCCAGGGCAGGGCGCCACGCCCCCAGGGGTGCCGGCAGGGTGGGAGGAAGACTCGCGCAGGGCGAGAGAGGAGGCAGAGGCATGCGCCTTTCCCTTCTCCTTGCCTTGCCCTGCACCCTGCACTTGTCTCATCCCTCACCCTGCGCATGCCTCCCCGTCCCCGTCAAGGATGCCTTGCTCAGGGTGAGAAAGAAGGGGGCAGAGGCGCCTGCCTTTCCCGTCTCCCTTGCCCCCCGCGCGTCTCCTCCCTCTGTTGCCACTGCAGCCGCCAGTGCACGTGGGGCAAGGGACGAGGCCACGTGGGCGCCCTTACCTGGGGCCGGGAGCAGGACTGAGCGGCCAGACGAGTCTGACAGCCAGAGGGCACCTAGCCCAACACCCGGGCCCTTGCTCCCGAAATGAGCCTAGACCTGATACACACACATATATATACACACACAAAAAGAGAATAGGAAGAGGGGAGGAAAAAGGGTGAGAAGGGAGGAAGGGGACGGTAAGAAGGGGAAAGAGAATATGAAGGGGGCAAGGAAAAGGGTGAGGAGGAAGGAAGGATGGGGAATGTACAGACCCACACAAAGAATAGGAAGAGGGGAGGGAAAAGGGTGAGGGCCCTTCTACACAGCCCTATATCCCACAATATCTGCTTTGAATATCTAAGTCCACACTCAGATAATGTGGGATTTTCTGCCTTGATATTCTGGGGTATAGGGCTGAGAAGGAAGGAAGGGGAATAGATATAGACACACACACACACACTCAAAGAGACTAGGAATAGAGCAGGAAAATGTTGGGAAGGAAGGAATATATATATGTGTGTGTGTGTGTGTGTGTGGCATGGGCCAACTTCAGCCCTCCATGTGTTTTGGACTTCAACTCCCATAATTCCAAACAGCCAGTAGGAAGTCCAAAATACCTGGAGGGCCCAAATTTGTCTAAGCACCCAATCCCCATACATATATGTGTGTGTGTGTGTGTGTGATTGGTTGGAGGGTGCCAAAATACTGTTCGCTTACCATTTAAAATTACCTAGGTCCGGCCCTGCTGGTTATGATGAACTGAAATGGCACATAAAGCAAAGTTCTGCAGAGCTTTTCTGTAATCTGATTTCTTTGCTGCTGATGAAAACGTTTCTCTTCATTGGTTATTGTAGGAATTGAGTTGATAACAATTTATTAGCTTTGATATACTGCATAATAGCAACATGTGTGTCTATTACATAGATTGTATACAAATTATCATATCTCATCTTAACTCAGAATATGAATGAGCCAAATGTTTTTTTTTTTAAATTCCTTTTTTGATATAAGTTCAGGTAATTAATTACAGTTTCCTGTTTTGACATAATTGGGACAATCTCTTTTACCGTGATTTTGGAAGAGCATACATAATTGAAATTTTAGAAAACTCTAAATTCAAACCCAGGCAGATGGTGCTCGTCTAACCCTGTAAGGTCAACCATTTAAGAGAAGGAAACTCAAACCAAACCTACGACCTGAGGACCTCGCTGCCACCGTCCAAGCTTGCCAGGCTCCAGCAGACAAACCTTTGGTTTAAAGGGTGAGGCCAGCTCTGTGAACGCTGCGCTCCACCAGAAAAATCCATCACACAGGCTCGAAGGACACATCCAACTAATTGATAATTTTTTGGTTTATTGTAGTTCACAGGAAGAAGGCATAGAAAGAACAGAGCAACCTTGGAGAACTCAGGCCAAAAGCTTGCAAATTTCTCAGTTTAAGCAGATATCTGATACTATGAACTGAGGCATATTGTACATTTTTGTGTTCCATTCTTTGGCTATGTCTGAAAGATCTGTTATCGGGCTCAGCAAGTTAGAGGCCAACTGTGACCTAATTGAGTTTACTAACTGGCATGCCTGTCAGGAAAAGATGAAACAATTGGTCTTAGTTGATGAACATCTGGCCAGCATGACTGCTGCAGATCATATGGCTAGCCTAGAATTAATTGGCTGCTTCTAGGAAAAAATATTTTGTTTCAGATCTTCTGACTAGCTATAAAAGTGGAGCAGGAGTTGGTGATAGCAAAAGAAGAGCCAGCAGCAAACAAGCCTTTCCCAAAGTCTGGCTGGAGAAGGCTATTCAGTGAGAAATGAACTGCTACTTAATTACATTTCTGTATTAGCAGAATTTAGTTTCTTTGTTTGCAAAGCTGTTCAGTTTCAGTACACAGGGGGTGCATCTACACTGTAGACTTAATGCAGTTTTACTCCCACTGTAATAGCCATCACTCAATGTTATGGATCACAGGGTTTGTAGTTTGGTAGGGCACCAGCACTCTTTGGCTGGGAAAGCTAAAGACCTCATAAAACTTCAGCTCTCAGGATTCCATAATATCGAGCCATGGCAGTTAAAGTCTGATTTCTGATTAATGCAGTTCGTTGTCAAACTGCATTAATTTTACACTGTAGATGCACTCTAGTGATCTCATCACATGCAGATTGGGCTCCATTTTGAATACGGAGTCCCACAGAGGCTATCACATGACGTATTATTTCATTCTATTCCTTCCTTCACTTCCTCTTGTTCATCTTATGCTGAATTTTGGAATATAAGACCCTAGGGCAGGGACTTCTTCTATTCTCCTTTATATGGCTCCATGCATGCTGACAACACTATATAAAGTACATATATGCCATAATAATAATAATAATATAATTTCTGCTACTCTCATTGCTAAAAAGGACAAGAAGATCCCAGATCCTGAGAGACCTAATTCCAATTTTTCTTCCAGGGAGTAAGCTAGACAAGCAACAGGAATACTGTTAAGCTGCCTTTATGCCACTACTAACATCACAACATCTGGTTAGAAAAGACATTAGAGATTATGTCTTTTCAAGTAAAGACATTAGAGGCATTGTTTGCACTGGTACAACTTTGTCACCAGTACAATGTTACTTAGTTGAGAGATCCATTTTATTTATTATTTATTTATTTATTAAGCGCGCTTCTATGTCGCCACTCCCGGGAGGGCTCGGGGCGGCTCACAGGAGCCAAACAAGGCACAATAAAAACAATACAATGATTAAAACAACAACACATTAGCTAAAAATTACACTCAAAACATTAAAACTGTGGTGCAACACGCTACCACGGATAACACTAAAAACAGCAGTGGAGTTGATCTGTGATGGCGACCAGGACCGTCTCCGTCCCGTGCGCAGAACGGAAGCCGGACTGGAAGGGGTCTAGCCATGTTGCATCATCTAAGAAGGACTGCAACTGCTCCATTGCTGCCCTCTCAACTACCTTCCCCAGATACGAAAGATTTGACACTGGTCGGTAGTTGGAGGGAACCGCCGGATCTAATGACGGTTTTTTCAGCAATCTAATGACGGTTTACCACCGCACTCTGGAAAGACTCCTTGCTCAAGGGAGCTGTTTACGATGTTCAACAGAGGCCCAGAGGTAGATAGAATTTATAGTTATTAGCAGAACAGCTCCAGGATTGAATTACTTGTGCTACTCTAAGTAACATGTAAAGAAGCCCCAAATGTGCCCATTTTCCAATTTGAAAAAATACATTATTATTATTATTTCTTACCTGCCTCTCTTCATGGCTCAAGGCGGGTCACAGCATAGTCAAAACACACAAACATTGCAAAAATTCTATAAACACACATATTAAAATGTAGTTTTAGAAAACATACATATCAAGATGTATTGCTATAAAACATCCCTATAGCAAACAAAGAAGCAATTTATGCCTTGTGCTCAATGAGCTATTTACCTTTGTGTTGTACTTTTACTTTCCTTTAGGTGGAGAAAAGACTAATCTTATGACCACTGAGAGTCCCCAAGTTGAGACATCCAGTCTTCTGCTCTTAGAACATGCTAAAAACAATCTTGTAAGGCAACCTAGCAGTGTAAACTGAAAAGACATTTTTAAAGGAGAATTAAGTTCATTAAACTGACAAGATTAAACGTGGTGCCACTCTAAGTCAGGTGTTTATAGCTGAACAAGTAGGATCAATGATATGTACAGACTATATACTCGTGTTTGTGCTTCTCACCTAATGAAAATGTAAACATGGCCTTGCCTTTTTAACCTTGTTGGCTGATGGTTTTCTATCTACTTCTGCTGTTTAGGAGAACAATATGTTGTTATAGGAATTCCATTGTCCTTTTTACGGTAAGGCAGTGGTTTCCAACCTTTTTTTGACCAGAGGCCACTTCACTAGGGACCACTTTGACCAGGGAGCAGTCTCCAACATTAGTTCCAAAAAGGTTATTTATTTTTATTTATTTATAGTTCAAACTTGCTATACCGCCACTCCCCGAGGGCTCGGAGCGGTTTACAGTTTGACATAAAAAATACAGAGCATACAACAAGACAAACAACATCGACAGGGAATGACAAAACTAACGAGAAGGGGAAGCCAAGCTCGGGCCCATGTGGGTTGGAGCTTTCTAAGGTCAGCTATCAGGCTCGACCGTCGAATGGGGGAAGCCTAGGAGGGTCCCAGAGATCGAACAACGTCCTCAGGGACTCGAGATCCATACGGTAGCGATCGTCGCAAGCCTGTGGCTCCGAGTTTGCCAGCGTCAGATTATCAAGCCTCCTGGGGTGGGGGTTCATCAATGGGGGAACCCGGCGCCTGAGGTTGGTGTTCCTGAAGGTTCTGGGACGGAACCCTCTGGGTGTTGCAGAGCAGGGCTGGGATTTCCTCTGGCCCCGCCCCCTGCCCCGCCTTCGTCCCCTCCTCTGTTTCGTCTGAGGTGACAGAGGATTCTTCCGTTGTTTACTAGTCCTCTCGCCGTATCTCGGACCGTGCCCCGCGGCGGCTACCAGCTGTCCATGGCCTCTAGGCGCTCCATCGGGGCACTGGGGGGGAGGGCCAGCCTCAGGGCCTCCAGAGTTAGCAGTGATCCCGGTCCCAGGGCCACCGGTGACAGCAGGCCTGTCACCAGCCGGTGGCGGTGCAGCCTGTGGGCTGGTCATAACCATGGGGATCGCTGGTTTTTGGTCAACTTTCGATTTGGTTTGGTTTTTTGAGGTGCAGATTCAGAAAATTGCATTGGATAGACCACATCAACTCTAGTTTCTGGTACAGAACATATGGCATCCAATAGTCACCATCTGCTCTCCCACAGAAAACTATATTGAATAATCTAAAGATGTGGTCTATCCAATGCAATTTTCTGAATCAGCACCCCAGATAACCCCAGGAACAGGCCTAAAAATGGAGACACCAAGAATTTTTTTGTTTGGGCTGAGTTATTATCCATGGATTCTGTTAATGCTCATGTAAAAAAAAAAGAAGGGGAGGGAGCTGAGGTTGAAAAAAATTCAAAAAGTGGAGCACGAGATCTCTAACAGCCTTAATAATAATAATAACAATAACAACAACTTTGGAGGACTACACAGGTACTTACAAAGGGCTGCTTTCCCATTACAATTGATGTGTGGGAATGGAAGCTAACAACAACAACAACTTTGGGGGACTAAAAATGGTCTTACAAGGAGCTGCTTTTCCATTACAACTCTTGTGTTTGGCAATGGGAGTGAAGAAGAGGAAGAAGAAGAAGAATTACTACTACTACTATGGATGACTAAAGAGGGTCTTACAAAGGGCTGCTTTCCCATTACAACTGATGTGTGGCAATGGGAATAATAACAACTTTGGAGGACTAAACAAGGTCTTATAAAGGGCTGCTTTCCCATTGCAGTTCCTATGTTTGGCAATGGGAACTAATAATAACAACAAGAACAACAAAAACTTTGGGGGACTCTCCTTCTCTCATTCTCCTCCAAAGGCGCCAAGGAAGCTGCGAGAGGGTGGGAGCAATGGCACTGGCCTCCTTCCTTCTCTCCTTCTCCTTCTCTCTCTCGCTCTCATCCAATGGCGTTGGGGAAGCCACAAGAGGGTGAGGGCAACAGCACTGTCCTCCTTCCTTCCGTCTCTCCCTCTCCTTCCCTCTCTCGCTCTCCAATGGTGGCATGTACCCCTGGTCATGGACCTTATTTTAGGCCTTGCATCCCACCAGTGGGCCACTACCCATGGGGTTGGAATCACTGCTGTAAGAGAAATGTGTATGGTTTTGTGGAGGCAAACTAACATGTGAGCAAGAGATAGTTTCTCGTAAGGACACTGCTCTTTTTCGTCAATATGAGATTAGTGAAAGGCTGCCCTGTGGAATATGAAACAAAGTTGTTTCATATTCCAACTCTATAAGTTTATTTCTGGCCAACACAAATTTGTCACTTTTTAGTGTCTTTATTGCAAAAAAAAAATGAGTTGTTGTAACTGCCCTTGACCAAGATGTTGGCTACCGTTTTGACTGAAATATTATTTTGTAGCTTCTTGGGATAACTAACCATAAAAGAGTTTTTTATCTTTTACAGCTAGCAACGGTTATCCAACTTTCCAAAAATTGGTCTTGTCCAGCTTTCCCACCCAAGCCCCAGTTCTTCCCTCACAAAAAAAAACCCCTTTAAAGTTGTATTCCCTGCTTCAAAAAAAGAAAATTAACAACAAAGGAGAAATTGTTCCCAACCCAGTCCTTCCCCTGCACCTTTCCCACCCAAGCAGCTGCCCTGGTCCCTAGTCCTTCTTCTGCCAGTGAATGACTGGGGCTTGGCTTGGGAACAATTTTTTATTTGCTGTTAATTCCCTTAGTGAGGCAGGGAATACAAGTTTTAAGGGTTTATTTTCTCCTGGGTTTTGACTTCTGTGTGTTGGGAAACCACAATTCCCCTTTGTTGATAATAAATTCCTTGGGAAAACATAAAAGTTTGGAGGCCCCTTTGTCTGTTTGGGCTTACACGTGGGAAAGCAACTAATCCAATCTTTTCCTTGGGGAACAACATAAAGACAGTTTGGAGTCCCCTTCTTCTAAGTAGGCTCACAAAGTCAGCATGGGGTGGGCACTTCACTTTTTCAATAATCTTAATGTGGTCAAAAGAGTGATTAGCTTCAGTACAGTGTTGATACAGCGTGGAGTCCATGGCCTTGAGTTTTATCCTGGATTTGTGTTCCAAAGCATGCTTCCTGAGACACCTAGTGGTGAAGCCTGTGTACTGCTTGGCACAACTGCATTCCAACAGGTAAATGACACCAGAAATTTGACAGTTTGTGAAATTACTCAACTTAAACTGTCTGTGGTTAACTGTGCTAATTATTGTCTTTTGTTGTTTAATGTTTTTACAAATGATACACCTACCACACGGGTAAGTACCAATTATAAGAGAGCTCCTGTGGTGAGGTTGCAATAAATTGGTGTGGGAGAGAAGATCACCAATATTGTGGGTTCTCTTGTGTGCAACCATGGGGAACTCCTCAAGTCCCTGGGTGTTGGAGACGAGTGGCCAGTAGCGTCTCACAATCTTCACTATTTGTTGTTTGTGTGGGCTGAGAGTAAGGGGCCACACTATGCGTTTGCTCTCTGTTTTAGTCTTGGGTTGTAGAAGGGTCATTCTGGGTGTGATGTCCTTACGTATTTTTGCTTTTGTGAGAATAACCTCTCAGGCTCAAATTTTCTAACAGTTTGTCAGACTCATGGATATAATCTATTTCACTGGTGCAGTTGTGTTTCAGTCTCAGTAATTGTGCATAAGGCAAGTTGTTTTTTAGACTGTGAGTATGATTACTCTTCTAGTGTAGTAATGATTTTTTTGTATAGGTTTTTGGAAGTCCCTGACTTGTATTTTGGAATGGGTGATGTACGTGGTGACGTCTAAGTAATTAATTTGATGTTGATCGTAAGTGTATGTAAATGAAATGGCCTCGTACCAAGTGTCCAGCCAGCTGCCGAATTCTGTCATGTCCTGATCTCTTTGTACGATAAAATACAGGTCATCAATGTACCTGTAAGTTTTACGTATTCTAGATACAATGGTATAGTTCGGATCTGAGAATAATTTCTGTTTTTGAGGTAAATCATAAAGATGTTGGCAATTGTCGGGGCCGCACTACTACCCATTGCCACTCCATCTATCTGCAGGTAGAATTGACCATTAAATTTGAAATAATTGTAGTCAAAAACTACGTCCAATAATTCAATCAAGAAATGAGTTGGAGGATCTTTGTTAGGTCTCCTGTCAAGTAGGTCTTGTATGATGCTCCTGGTCAATTCCAGGGGGGCATGTGTATATAGTTTTCAATGCAGTTTTCAATGCAGGTGGTGCTCATCGCACCGTCACAATAACAACAACAAGAAGAAGGATTTAAAGATCGAACTGCAAAACTCTGGCACAAGCCACTAAAGGTGTTCCCAGTGTTGATCAGCAGACTGGGTGCAGTGCCTCAAGACTTTGGCCATGTCAGAGATATTGCAGCAGAGCCAGGGCTGAACCACAAGTTCATTTTATTTGTAAAGAAAACGAAGCATATTACAGAGCATTTCTCTCAGTGTGGCACACAGCACATAAATCATGGCGAACTGAAGCACGTCCTTATCTACAAATGTTTACATTCCAAAGGTTGAACATCCAGGACCTTTGCTTCCGTCACAGACATGAACTTTCCTTCTCCAGTTAACTCTATAATGGCCTAACTAAATTATACAGCTCAGAAAATAGATACAGAAAATAGAAAACATCAACAGAAAACATTTTAAACTCATCTTTGTCATACATCTTAGCACTGACAATTCCCCCTTTGAGTTTGAAATCTTTCTGTCTACGCACAAAAACTTAACACTATAAATTCTAAATCTCTTATTCTACATGTAATACTCTCAGTTGTTCTCTAAAACATTCATACTTCGGAGTTGTTAATGCTTTTGTTAATATGTCAGCCACATTAGCTTCAGATGGACAATATTCTAACATTATTACCTTCTCTTCAATCAATTGTTTCACAACATGGTACTACACTCCTATATATTTAGTTCTGTTCTGGCTGTTATGAATTGTGGGAACTGAAGTCCAGAATGTCTGGAGGGCCCATCTGTCCTGTATTTTTGCTCTGAATGTCGTGTCCCGTATTTTCAGCTCCTGTCACATATTGACAGATTCTGGATCAAATTTGACATGAATACTCAATATGCCAATGATATAATTGGGCCTAACTTCCCACACTGAACCCCCACGACCAACAGAAAATACTGTGTTTTCTGATGGTCTTTGGCAACCCCCCCCCCCCAGGGATCCCGATTCCTGTTGCCCTAAAAACCTTGTAAAACTACAACTCCCAGGACTTTCCCTTAAGCTTAGGCTGGAGAGGGGCGGGGGCACATTCCTGCCTTCCTTCTGCAGTGCAGCTGCAGCCCAATCCCCTTCCTTCCTTGCCTCCCTCACCTGCGAGGGTGCTGTCCCTTTAAGAAAGAGTCCTGCCGGAGGAAGCAGAGGAGGCGGGAATGACGATGACGCTGCTCCTGCCACAGGAAGCGCCAAGGAAGAGGGGAGGCCCAAAATGGTGGGGTGGTGGTGGCAGCTGCTGAGGGGTTCCTCTCCTCAGAGGCAGCAGAGGGAGGGAGGTGGCAGCACGTCCATGGTCCTGGAGCAGCACTTGGGCCGGCTCTCCCCTCCTTCTCCAGTGCTCCAGCCCCGCAGGGAGGCCCAGATGTTGGAGCAGCAGCAGCTGCTGCCTCAGAGCAACACGCTGGTGGGCCTCCCTATCATGGCCATCAAGGGCATCCTAGGCTTCCTCTCCTATGACGAGACCACCCAGCTGTGCCTTATTTTTGTGAAAAATCCCATATTTTTAGGTAAATGTCTCTTATTTCTTATATCAAAAAGTGGCAACTGTATTGCACACATATACAAACAACACACACACATACACACATAAATACATATTTACACACATACATAAACATATACACATATACATATACACATGCAAACCACACGTATATACATATACACATATACATATACACATGCAAACCACAAGCACACACACACATACAGTATACACATACATTGCCTATTTTCATAACTTGAAAAGCCTTGCAGCTTAAAAGCTGGCTTCTTCCTGCCTACAGGAAACCTTTGTGGGGAGGTGTTCCCTAGGCCAGATGTATATAATAAAAGTCAATTCTTCCATGTATGTGAGTCAATCTGATTTTTTTTTTAGGGGGACAATTCCGGGTTATTAACAGTGATTTTCTTTTCATTTCTTATGGTTTCTATGGGCTTCATATTGCATATTTACACATATAAACATTAAAATCTGAATGTACACAGCAGTCAGCTGGTGACAATGAAGAGAGGCAAAAACTGCTCATACATAGAGAGGAATTGGGAGAACATAGTTTACTTTACTTTACTTTACTTTATTTCGGATTTCTATGTCGCCAACTCCCAGAGGCTCGCGGCGGCTTACAAGAGCCAAAGGCACAATAAAACAGGCAGTAATACAATAAAATGGTTAAAAACAGGTGGACACAATAAAATAATGGCACAGTAAAAGCAGTGGCACAATTGCAATGTGCGGGCCTACCCACCGAAAGCCTGCCTAAATAGATGGGTTTTACAAGCCCGTCTAAACTGGAGCAGGTCCTTCATTGCCCGGATTTCGGCCGGGAGGGCGTTCCACAGTGTGGGGGCTATCACAGAGAACATAGTTAAGGACATTCCAAACACCCCACTCCACTCAATGTTATTTTAACATTACAAGATACAGAAAAATAAAATATTTTTCTGTGTTTGAATGTAGCAAAAAATCTGTAAAAAAATAAAATAAATCCAGAGCACAATTTGATGCAGATGACTCAAATAAATTTGTTCTGTTATTTTTCTCTTTCATTGCTACCATGTACAATGGACTTTTAGGCATACTCCACATGAATACATGGGGGATTTGAATAATAGGAATTATATGTCACCTGGGGGATGATCAGAATTTTAGAGAGACTTAGCTGGGACATTGCCAGAAAAAGATTAGGAATCACTGGTCTCAAGGAACAAATTATCAAATTTATCTGCCGAGACATAGAAATATAGTTCACTAAGGAAGAACACTATTCCTAATGTAATATAAATTCTAATCACAAATATTATCAACAAAGCTAAAAGAGGCAGGAAAATAATAAATGAAGTTGCTGCATATATCAGTATGAATAATTTTAAAATTAAACAAATCTACGTAAATACTGTCAACCAGAAAGATAATTACTTCTTTAGACTTGATACATGGTCCATGTAATTAGTTGTGTAGATATAAATATTAGGAGAATAAAAAAATCATGTACAAGAGAGGATCAAGTAGGCATAAATCCCAACAACCATAGAAAATGGAAAACTGGTAAGTTTTCATAAGCCAGCACTTAAAGAAGCCAAGCGCAAAATTTACATTTTCTGTCTTCTTCCGTGACCCAAACAGATATCACTTGCTTCCTAAGCCTTCGAATCGGAATCAAAATGTTCACCTGAGATTCCTCAAACAATAACAAACACCTCCTGCCCTTGCCAGTCATGCTACAATGAAAGTTACAATGAAAAATCAGTTTTAAAAAGCAGCAGGTACTCTGTGATGCAGGCAGATGGCAGGCAGATGGAGCATAGAGATACAGAGCTTGCTAGTCTTTTGGGGTTCAGACACCTTTTTTCCTTGAGACAAATACTTAAGCAAATCTGGAGGGAGGGAAGGCTCCCAGAAAGGCAGGTTTTGGTGAAAGAACACTGGATACCACCATTACATACACAGCATATGTTCTGAGGCATAAAAATTGCATGCAAGTATTTATATATTAGTGGCATTCATTTCAAAATCAAGTGAGGTCTATTATTGAAACGTGACTTCATTCTGTAATGTATAACCTGAAAACAATGTTTTGCTTCATAGAAAATCTATATGCCAAAACCATGACAGTGAGATGAAAAAAATTGATCACAACATAAACCTGTACAAATAATTCAGCTTCCACTTATGACAGTATGAATGCATGTGTTTATCATTCTTTTTTTCTGTGGGTCATAGTAAAGTGATGGGTAGGCATAACATTGTGTAAAGTACATGCCATATTATGAAAGACCATAATGTTTAGACTGGATTAACAGGTTTCAGTGTAAACTTGAAAAGGCTCATGTCAATTCAGTCTTCCCAGATATGACATGGTCTGCTGGTGATCCCATGGTTTCCTTTGTCTTTTATGTTTTCTAGAAACACAAATGAAGTATTTGAATTTGTCTTTGCAACCGATTATGTTCCTTTTACTGGAAGGTTTTTCATAAAGCGCTATTGTCTGTATGCAAGCAGTCCATGGATGTTTGCATAGGTCTGGTAGAAAATTCCAACATCTTGAAATCTATAGCTGGACTGCCATCAATAATATGGTAATATGTCATCAATAATATGGTAATCAAATTCTTAGGTTTAAATATTTTATTATTTACTGTAAATACACGAAATATGGAATGAGACTCCATCCATACTTGAAGAGAGCCATACTCTCCACATCTTTTCCATCAGCCAAGGGGGGTGTTAGGGCTGATGTTGTGGAGCTTGACAGGTGTCCAATGCCATATATGAATAAATTTGACTGGTGATTCTTTGATATTTGATCCGAGCAGATGTTGATTTAAAGGGGGATCACACTAAATCATGTTCCAGTCAATTTCTGCTTTGAAATTAGGTTCCCATATCAGCTGAAGTCCCATAGCTGAGGCATATTTACTGCTTAAAATATGTAATAGAGGCGTAACTTTTCATTTGGCCCAGTATTTATTTATTTATTTATTTATTTATTTCAACTTAATAACCCACCCTCCCCGAGGCTCAGGGCGGTTTCCAACATGTACAATACATCAAGATAAAACCTTACCAATTAACAACTAAAAACATACTAAAAACATACTAAACACTTTAAAATACCATGACAATCATGGTCGGTTATACAATAGTTAAAACAGCAGGGTCACTAATAGCAGCAGCACAGCTAAGGAGTAGGCCATTCAGATGGTGGTCGGGCCGACTGCCTGCTTGAATAGCCAGGTCTTGCATGACCTGCGGAACGCCATCAGGTCCCACAAGGCTCGTGTCTCGGCTGGCAGCGAGTTCCATAACACTGGGGCTGCCACGGAGAATGCCCTTTGCCGTGTGCTGGACAGCCTGCAGGTTTTCAGTCCCGGAATGTCAAGCATATTGAGGCCCTCCGAACGCAGTGATCTTCTGGGTACGTATGGGGAAAGCCGCTCCCTCACGTACACTGGCCCCAAGCCATGTAAGGCCTTGAAAGTCAAGACTAACACCTTGAAGGAGACCCGGAATTCAACTGGCAACCAGTGCAGCTCGCGCAGGATGGGAGTTATGTGGGATGACCTGGAGGCTCCCAGCAGCAGACGAGCTGACGCGTTCTGCACCAGTTTAAGTTTCTGGATCGCCGACAAAGGTAGGCCAATGTACAGCGCATTACAGTAATCGAGCCTCGAGATGACCGTGGCTTGGATCACCATGGCCAGGTCACAACGGGAGAGATAGGGAGCCAGGCGCTTTGCTTGCCGCAGGTGGTAGAAAGCTGCCTTGCAGGCGCAAGCAATTTGTGCCTCCAGTAGGGTTTTTTGTTTTGTTTTTAGTGTCCTCACAACACACTGAACCTTTATATATAAAGAGAGAGATTAGAAATGCTTTGCCATTTCTTTGTAACATGTCATGGTCCATGTTTAGATGTAAGGAATCTGATGTTCCTTCTGAAGTTGTTTCAGTTCAGGATCACACCTATAATCCACCCATAGCAAAGTGGACAAAGTTCTTCCGCAAAAGCTCCACAGAAGGAGAAAAGAAGGGGCCTCTCAGCTGGAATTGCTCTTTTCCCTTTCGAAATGAGGACAAGCTTGAGTTACATGTCTGCTTCTCAAATTGCTTTCTTAAAAGGTGGAGATGTTAAATTTTCTGAAGAGGATCAGGTTCAGATATCCAAATAACCCTTTAAAATTGCCCTGGCTCCAATCATTTATATTAGCTAAGGTTCTGATCCAAGTTTCTGAGGCCTGTTACTATTAACAATCACTTCAGATATTATTTTTGGACTGCAATTGATCCCTCCAAGATGTGTTCCAAGTTTTGTGATCCTCTGAGAAGCACTCGTAAAGGCAATATATGAATTAGCTGAAGGAACAGGCAAAGTTAAATAAGTTGGCTGAAAACACAGCTGAAAGCACTTTGAAGAGAAAAGTAATTATGGGTTGAAACTATATAGGCTTGCCAGGATGAAGAAAAAACAGGCCAGGCTAAACTGAAAAAAACATTGAAGGCCAAATACTTTTAATTCATTTTTGACTGGGAGTACTGTGGCTAAAAACACAAGGAAAAACATTGTCTGAAGGAGGTTTTTTCTCATTTTAGAAGATGCTGCTAAAAAAATAGTAATAGGAGAAATGATGGCTGAAATTCACTGGCGTTGGGCTGTTTCATACTCATGATCTCTATGTGTTCAAAGTTTAAGGCAGGTATGGGCAAACCCAGGCCCAGGGGCTGGATGAGGGCTTTTGGGCTCTTTTCTCAGCCCCTCCTCGTTCTCACCATCCTATCCTTCCTTCCCTCTTTCCTTCCCTCTTTCCTTCCCTCCTTCCCCCACTCTCTTCTTCCTTGCTTCCCTTTTGTCTTCCTTCCTTCTCTTTCTGCTTCCTCCTTTCTTTCTGGGGGGTATTTACCTGGGAGAAGAGAAGGTAAAGAGGGAACATGATAATGATTTTTCAAGATTTAAAAGGGTGTCCCATTGAGAGGGATGGGGAAAACTGACTTTCTGAGGCTCTAGAGGCCAGGACACAGTGGAGCAGTGGGTTCAAATGGCAGGGAAAGAGATTTGACCAAAAGAAGTGGCATAGGCTGCCTGGGAGTCTCCTTCTCTGGAGGATTTTCTGCAGAGGTTGTCTATTGGGAGTGTCTTTGATTCTGCCTCCCTGCATGGCAGGGGGTTGAACTGGATGGTCCTTGGAGGTCTCTTCCAGCTCTAGGATTCTATATCAAGAGTAGGCAATACAGGGTCTCATGGATACACTTTTTCTCTCCTGCCCTGGTGGCAGGAGGGCAGGAGACCCTTTTGGTATCCAAACATTTCCTGTCTTTCCTTCACTTTCTTCCTTCAAGAGAAGAAGAAGGGGAGGAAAGGACAGGTAGAGGACTTGAGGAGAACTCCCTCCACCCTGGTTCACCCACCCCGCTTCCGCCCGACATGCCCATGCCTTAAGGGATACACGGGTACTACAAAAGTTCACCAATTCCCACTTACCAGACAGCATCCACTGTGATCAATGAGGGCCTGTTTCCCTGTCAATCAGGAAGAAACTGACTGACAGTCCCACCTGATCACTAGCCCAAGGGGGGATTTCAACAGTGGCCCTACGTCCTCCTGTGACAGCAAAGATCACTCACAGGAAGAGAAGGAAGCATCAGTCAGCTCTTTCCACATCAACAGGGGAACAGATGCCAATTGATCACAATGGCTCCAACCCAGTAAGTGGGGGGTTCAGGAAACAATGGTCATGATTTCATAACTATTCAAAGTGAATTTTGGCCATAATAGTAGTATTCATAGCTTTACTTCAAAGATACCTGGAGAAGTCTAGTCTCTTTTATCATCATCATCACTTTATTACTTATTAATCGCCCTCCATCCAGGATGATCTGGGCGATTTACACAAAACAATAAAACAGGATAAAACATAACACAGATCGTAGATATAAAAGTTAAAATTACAAATCAAATGCTCTACTGAATAGCCAAATCTTGAGCGCCTGGGTAAAAGGCCGCAGGTCACGCATAGCTCTCATACGGTGGCAGTGAGTTCCACAAGACCGGGGCAGAGATTGAGAAGGCCCTATGCCTCGTGCTAACAAGGCGTACTTCTCTGGGACCTGGTATGTAAAGCAGATTATGTTGAGAGGGTTGAAGCGACCACTGATGCCGTAGGGGGAAAGGCGGTCTCTGAGGTATGACGGCCCCTGGCTGTACAAGGCCTTAAAAGTCAGGACCAGCATCTTATAAAGAATCCGGTATTCTGTTGGCAGCCAATGCAACTGTTGAAGAGTTGGTGTTATGTGGCATTTCATGGGCGTTTGTGTAAGTAGCCTGACTGCAGTGTTCTGGACGATGTGAATCTTCCGGGTCGTAGACATAAGAAGGCCGATGTACAGCACATTACAATAGTCCAGCCTAGATGTAACAGTGGCATGAATTACTGTTGCCAAGGCCTCTCTTGTGAGGTATGGTGCCAGCTGCCTTGCCTGGCGAATATGAAAGATGTGTTTTGTCCTTTGTCAGTACACAAGCAATAATATATTCTAAGTCAGGGCTGTCCAACTGGCGGCCCGGGGGCCGTATACGGCCCCCAGCCCCTTCCCTACAGCCCGGAGTTCGGAGCAAGTATCGCGAGAATACGCAATCCACATGGGATTTCGCTGTCAACGCCGGCGTGACGCCGGCGTTGACAGCGAAATCCCATGTGGATTGCGTATTCTCGCGATACTCTTCAGCTACTCTACTACTGGATCACTGAGGCCCACAGACGCGATTAGGACCTTCTTCTACTCAGCCGGTCGTCGCCTCTCTCGTCGTCCGGGTACTCCTGGATCCTGCGCGTTTGGAAAAGGTAGGCCGAAGCAGGGGGCTCCTCAGGGGCTCCTCATTCCCCCCCATCTCCCCTCATGTATTAAATATAAAATTAAATATATTTAAATATGAAATAAGGGGAGATGGGATACATTAAAATAAGGGGAGATGGGGAATGGAATTAAATATATTTAATATTAAATAAAAATAAGGGGAGATGGGAGGATGGAATTAAATATATTTAATATTAAATAAAAATAAGGGGAGAGGGGAGGATGGAATTAAATATATTTAATATTAAATAAAAATAAGGGGAGGATGGAATTAAATATATTTAATATTAAATAAAAATAAGGAGATGGGAGGATGGAATTAAATATATTTAATATTAAATAAAAATAAGGGGAGAGAGGAGGATGGAATTAAATATATTTAATATTAAATAAAAATAAGGGGAGAGGGGAGGATGGAATTAAATATATTTAATATTAAATTAAAATAAGGGGAGAGGAGGATGGAATTAAATATATTTAATATTAAATTAAAATAAGGGGAGAGGGCGCCGGGGGAGAGAGCGGAGCTGGGGGCGGAGCCGGGGGCAGGGGCGGAGCCAGGGCAGGGGCAGACCCTACGGCCCCCCAGGTCATCAGTGACCGGAATTCAGGCCCCTGGGCCGGTAGAAGTTGGACAGCCCTGTTCTAAGTGATTGATTGCTACACCATATGCAAAACTTGATTTGCCACATTTGAGACATACTTCATTGCAAGGTTATGGATGCTTAAGCATCTTTGTGTTGGGTATTTAAGCAAATAAACGAAGATTTTAGAAGATAAATTAAGGCCCTAATAAATAAATTGATTGGATCTAACTGTAGTAAACTAATTGAACCAAATGTTGACTGATACTAAACATGTAGGAAAATCATACTACTCTTGCTGGGCCTGACAATAGAATTCAGACCTAAGTGTGTATAATTCTGAACTTACAGTGCAAAACCCGTTTTCATGGGGAATATGTTGCAAGCCCCCTGTGAATCACGTTCAAAGCACCCCCAAGGGATGGCAACTCAGCCTCTGTTTAAAAGCCTCCATAGAAGGAGCCTCCATCACACTTGAAACTGTAGGTAATAGTGAACCTTTTACATTGATTGTACCTTGGACACTGATGAAAGCGTTCGAGGAGTCGTAGGTGTTGGCGATAGGTGACCCATGTTTCAGACCCATAGAGGAGAATAGACAGTACGATAGCTCTGTACACACTGATTTTGGTGCTTTGCTTGTTGCTCCAGACTCTTTTGTGAAGCCTTCCAAATGCACTATATGCCTTTGATAATCTGTGATCTATCTCTTTGTCAATCTTGGCGTCTGAAGAGATTATGCTTCCCAGGTAGGTGAACTGCTGAACGGACTTAAGCACAGATTTGCCTATGCTGACGTGGGGATGATGGTGTTCTTCCTGTGGTGCGGGCTGGTAGAGGACTTCCGTTTTCTTCAGGCTGACTTCCAACCCAAACAGCTCGGCAGCTGCTGCAAAGCAAGATGTTAGGCGCTGCAGGTCTGCTTTTGAATGGGCGACAAGGGCAGCATCGTCAGCAAAAAGCAGCTCACGGACTAGATAGTTTAGAGTCTTAGTGCGAGCCCTCAGACGGTTAAGTATATATATAGTACCGTATATATATGCCGTATTCTTCGAGGTCTGCCGTAGCCCTTTGGAGCATCATGCTTTGGAGCATCAGCGCTGTCTTCGCACAATCCTAAATATACACTGGACCGACTATGTGACTAATGTTGCTGTCCTTGAGCAAGCAGGGATCACCAGCATTAAGGCCATATTATTGAGAACACAGCTGCGCTGGGCAGGGCACGTCTCTAGGATGGAGGACCGCCGCCTCCCAAAGATACTACTCTATGGCGAACTCACCACAGGTCAGCACAAGAGAGGCGCCCCCAAAAAAAGATATAAGGACTCCCTGAAACAACATCTCAGGCTCGGCCAGATTGATCACCAACAATGGTCTACCCTGGCCTCACATCGGGAAGCATGGAGATGTACTATCCACAATGCTGCGGCCTCTTTCGAAAAGACACGCCGAATGGGTCTCGAAGAGAAACAACAACACAGAAAGAACCGCCTCTTGGAATCAACATCATCCAAGAAGACTTTCTGCTGTGCCTTCTGCAACCGAACTTGCCTATCTCAGATTGGCCTTTTTAGTCATCAACACGCTTGTAAAAAGCGTGGGATGAGTCCTTCCTAAGAATCTTCGTTCGCGAAGTAATGCCGAGAGACAGACAGAGAGAGAGAGAGAGACCTTGGACAGAAGCACATCATAAAATTCCACTGCACGACATAAAGAGGCCCACAAACACTTCAAGAAAGGGATATTTTTGGGAATGCAGATAAGTGAAACCCTAGTTATAAAATCTGTGAGTAAAAGGATCATACTATATATGCAAGATTGTAAAACAATGTATGGAAAATTTTTGCACCCATCATCATCACTATTTCCATTTTATTGGTGGGAAACAGAGTGAAAGAGGTAAATTATGGAGAACCCAATTAATGTAAATGAAAGAAGGCAGCCCAGATAGTCTTTTTGTTCATTCATATTCATATATATGCCAAGATCTTTTGAAAAATCACAAAACAGCTTAACAAGACATAATAGGAAATAACAATATTACACATTTCAAAAGACCATAGGATAAGTCTCAAAATAAAGAATGGTTAAGGACAGCCAAAATAAACTAGTATTAACATCAGCACATTGAATATATTGTATACTTGACACATCACAGAAGAGATGACATTTCAAAGGGTGAGGAGGTCTATTGCCACAACAGCTGCCTATGTAGGATTGAACATTAGATCTAACATCTCAGTGATCTCGGGAAGGGGAAACTATGGTGATAGCCGCAGGCCAAATACAAGAGGGAGACCGAATCGCGGTAGGATTCGACCTCCCTCTGACCTGCGGGCTATCCCGAGGCACACTGATGACAGGCATCCAGTTACCTCCCCTTCCTCTCTGGTGCTGGTGTACTCTCGATCTCTCAGAAACAAGACAGCCACAGTCAGGAAATTTTTCTCTGAGGTAGCAGCTGATCTGTATTTGTCACGATGCAGGGTCTTGGCCCAGCCCCTTAATCACACACACAGAGACGGTAATCAGCGAACTATTTATTGAATAATAAGAAACAGGTGAAAAGGTGAATTATCCATAAAAAGTATCAAAAAGTAATTCCAAAAGGTAAAGAGTCCTTAAGTAAAATCCAAAGGCAAACGTGGCAAAGGCTCCGCAAAACAATGCAAATCAAGGACTTGGTCCGAGGCAAAGAACAAGGCAAAGTTCATGAACAACCCCAAGAAACTTCTTGGCAAAGCTTGAGCTGGTAACTTAGCTCCGTGGATTCCGCTCGCTTCACTCCGCTTAGAATAGAAGTGGCCGAGCTACTGAGGATCCGTTCCCACGGATCCTATACTTAATCCCTTGGCGAGCCCCCGACGCTCTAGGCTTCTCCGCCAATCTGTGCTACGGGACCTAGCACTTCTCTGACGCTCTAGGCTATGGTGCCAATCCCTCCTGCTGGATTCAATGCTCTGTCTCCTATCAAAGCTCCGTCCTTGCCTCCCAGCACCTGGCTCGCTATCTTCGTGAGAGCCGAACTCCCTTTCGGCTTCCATGGCCTCATCCTCCACTGTTTCCCTGATCCTTTCCTGCGACCTGAAACCACCTGGGTTCTCATACTGATTGGAATCATCGCTCTCAGGGTCAGCCTGACTTTCCCAATTTTCATAGCCGTCAGGCCATTCATCCTCCCAGGCCAGGCTCTCTGTGGGAGAGGAAGGCCCAGCTAACTCATCAGCCCCTTCCTCCATTTCCTCATCAGCTGCATCTGGCCCTAATGCAAGTGGGACCCCCGGTGCTGCCCCCTGCCTCCCAGGCACGAAAGGGAACTGGGTTGCTACAGTATTGCATCACGGAAACATGGTTACAAGAGAGAGATGAGACCATCCTCCAAGAACTATCCTCCCCAGGTTATGTGATCACCCACCAGAATCGGTACTGTGTGTGTGTGTGTGTGTGTGTGTGTGTGTGTGTAGCGATGCTCTCTCGAGATCTGTTATCTCTCAGGGCGGTTCCTACACTGAACACCACCAGTATTGAAAGTGCTGGCCTTGTGTGGGATTCACAGGAGAGTATAGCCTTTCTGCTGGTGTACCGAGCGCCTAGCACACCGGCAGAGAGTCTATCCCAGCTGCTGGAGACTGTTTTGGAGTGGGCCTTGAGGTTCCCCAGGCTTATTGTTATGGGGGACTTTAACGTCCACGCCGATTCAGGCTCATTTTCGGCCTCAGCTGTGGACCTAGTGTCGTCCATGATGACACTTGGTCTCTCTCTTTGTGATCCTGGGCCGGGCCCACACATCAGGCTGGACACACTCTGGACTTGGTCTTCAGTTCTGGAATCCAAGTGACCCTAGCTTCTGTCATAGAAGTACCATGGTCGGATCACTGTGCCCTCTGAATCTGAATAGAGCAAACTCCTCCACCCTGCAAAGGCGCCGAACAGATTTGGGTTTGCCCAAAGAGACTCATGGAACCCAGTTGGTTCCTGAATACTCTGAGGGACCTGGAGCCTGTCAGTACCTCGGTCGAGAGGCAAGTGGGCATATGGAACACCAAGCTGTCCAATGCCCTCGACGAGATTGCCCCTAGACGCCTCTCCGACCTCGTAGAAATCAGTCGCCCTGGTTTACTGGGGAATTCTGGTCAATGAAACAAGAGAAGAGACGGCTAGAGAGAGTGTGGCGGAAACTCCATGATGAAGGGTTGAGATCAGCTTATAAGCAGTTCATGGATGCTTATGAGCATGCTATCAAGGAGGCGAAGAAATTACATTATGCAGCCATGATAGCATCTGCTAACTCACGCTCAGCACAATTATTCAAGCTAATTCGATCACTAACGATGGTCCCTACCATCCCAAAGAATGACGATCAGGCCCTTACTGCTGAGGTTTTTCAGAGTTATTTTGCAGACAAGATCCCATCCCTCCGCCGGGACCTTTCAGCCACAATTGATACAGTGAGTGAACTTGAGACTCCGTGGCCACTCGCTGGGTCCACCTTCGGCCGATTCCATCCACTGGGCGCAGAGGCTGTCGATAGGATTGTAGTTGTATTAGACCGATCACTTGCTCCCTCAATCCGTGTCCCTCTTGGCTTGTGAAATCTTGCCTAGAGGGATTACGTGACCCTCTGTTGAACATAATAAACAGCTCTCTTGAGCAAGGAGACTTTCCAGAGGGCTTGAAAGAGGCCGTGCTCCATTGCTGAAAAAAACAGGATTAGATCTCTCAGTTCCCTCCAATTACCGCCCTGTTTCGAACCTTTCGTTTCTGGGTAAGGTGATTGAGAGGGTGGCAATGGAGCAGTTACAGACTTTCCTAAATGACACAGCCGGACTAGATCCCTTCCAGTCCGGTTTCTGTTTGGGGCACGGGATGAAGATGGTTTTGGTCTCCATCACAGACCAGCTACGTTGCCAGCTTGACCAAGGCGGATCGGCGCTGCTTGTGTTATTGGACCTCACAGCAGCATTTGATATAGTCGATTATGATCTTTTGACGCACCGCCTTGCCGTGGCTGGAGTGAGGGGGACAGCTCTGAACTGGCTATCCTCATTCCTCCTCAATCGGAAGCAGCGAGTGCAAAGAGGAGGGCTGGCTTCAGGGGGATCCCCCTTACTCTGTGGGGTCCCCCAGGGAGCCATCCTTTCCCCTTTGTCATTTAACATCTATATGCAACCACTCGCTCAACTGGTACGTAGCTTTGGGCTTGAGTGCCATCAGTACGCTGATGACACTCAGCTCATTCTGAGGATGGAGGACCGGCCAGACTCCGTACCCAATAATTTCCATCTGTGCCTTGAAGCCGTTACTGGATGGCTGCGAGCCAGCAGGTTGAAGGTGAATCCGGCGAAGACGGAGATCCTTTGGCTTGGTCGCCCAGGCGATAGGGAAATCCAACTGCTGACCCTGGATGGTGAGGAATTACGCTCGTCATCATCAGTAAAAAGCCTGGGTGTCCATTTGGACCCTCTGCTGTCAATGGAGACCCAAATCTCCACTGTTAGCAGAATCGCATTCTTTCACCTGCAACAGGCGAAGCGTCTGGCTCCCTACCTGTCCCGGAACGACCTAGCCACGGTAACCCAAGCCATGGTCATCTCAAGACTGGACTACTGTAACGCTCTTTACATTGGCCTACCGTTGAACGTGATCCGGAAACTCAAGCTAGTGTAGAATGCTGCAACCCGGCTGCTCGCGGGGGAACCTGTGAGCTGTCGTATAACACCAATTCTGCAGGATCTGCACTGGCTGCCAATCGAATACCGGATCACCTTATTTATTTATTTATTTATTTATTGCTTCGACTTATTAGTCGCCCTATCCCACAGGCTCAGGGCGACTTACATATATAAGTCATAAAACAGAACAAAACAGAACATGGTTAAAATTGCTACTACCAGTGCGCAGCATGGTTTAGGCACAGCCTAACACACATATATCTCTAAACACCGAACGCCTGAGCAAAGAGGAAGGTTTTGCAGGCCCTGGAATGTTAGTAGATCGGCCTGCGCTGACTGTGGGGGAAGAGCATTCCACAGTACCGGGCGCCGCGGCACTGAATGCCCTCCTCCGCGTTGATCCTAGGTGATGGATCGTTGACTAGGCACCACCAGGAGGTTTTGGGACTTGGATCGCAGTGGTCGTGGTGGACTGTAATGGGAGAGGCGGTCCTGTAGATACACTGGCCCCAGACCATTCAAGGCCTTAAAGGTCAAGACCAGCACCTTGAAGGTGATCCGGTGCTCTATCGGAAGCCAGTGCAGTTCACGCAGCACAGGCGTGATGTGGCAGCGTGATGGAGAACCTGCCACCAGCCGTGCTGCCGCGTTCTGCACCAGCTTGAGCTTCCGGATCACTGCCAAAGGAAGGCCAATGTAGAGGGCATTACAGTAGTCTAGCCTTGAGATGACCGTGGCTTGGACCACTGTGGCTAGGTCGTGACGGGACAGGTAGGGAGCCAGTCTCCTCGCCTGTCGGAGATGGTGGAAAGCCACACCGCTGACGATGGAAATATGCTTCTCCATCGACAGCTCGAGTCGCGTGACTCCCAGGCTCTTTACCGATGAAGACGGGGCGGGTATCGCCCGTCCAGGGTCGGAAGGCGGATCCCCGCACGGACGACCCAGCCACAGGATCTCCGTCTTGTCCGGATTCACCTTCAACCTACTGGCTCGCAGCCATCCAGTGACGGCCTCGAGGCAACGATGGTAATTATCGGGTACGGAGCCGGCTGGCCCTCCATCCCCAGAATGAGCTGGGTGTCATCCGCGTACTGGTGACACTCCAGCCCGAAGCTGCGTGCCAACCGGGCAAGTGGTCGGACATAGATGTTAAATAATAACCTTCAAGGAGTTAGTTCTTACTTTCAAGGCCTTATGTAGTCTGGGGTCAGTGTACTTACTGGATCGCCTGATTCCATATAACCCCCCTGAGATTGCTACACTCAGATCAGAATCTTCTAAACATCCCCAGTGTTAAATCTTTCCACCTGACATCTACTAGGCGAAGGGCCTTCTCCATCATTGCCCCGGTATTGTGGAACACTCTGCCACCAGAGACATGGGCTCTGTGAAATTTGAACACCTTTCACAGAGCATGCAAGACACATTTGTTTAGGCAGGCTTTCGAATGCTTGTGATTTCCATCTGTACCTTATCGTGTTTCATTGTGTTTTATTGAGTTTTTACCTATCTTTGTATCTGTACTATTATGCTGTAAACCGCCCCGAGCCCTTGGGAGTGGTGGTATAAAAACCCAATAAATAAATAAATATTGCCACCAATAGAATTCTGCAGAACGTGGCATGGACAAAGTGGCCTTCCCTGCATATTACAGTAGTTTGTTGGCTCCCAACAGTGATGGAACTCATGGTGCCTTCATGTTGTTTGATGCCAACTCCAATATTCCTCCACATTTACTATGTTGGTTAGGCTGCTGGGAGGTCTAACAACATGTGGAGGGGTAGATAGTTCCCACACCAATATCGGGAAAGATGATCAGTGTGCTACAGATGACCAATACATTCAAATGAGAGGTGGAGATACACCTGAACTTTGAAACATTGTTCAGCTACTGTCATCCTCATCACTTGTTTGGCTGGCTAGAAATAATGAGATCATGGCCCTAGAACATCTGGAAAAGCACACATTACTCATCAATGATCCTGATGTAAAGGTTCACTTGAGTGAAATGTGGATCATAGGAAAACAATTTTCTGCATCAGCATATGATGTGGTCCAGCGTATTACTGGTGGTCTTTTTGTGTATAGCAACTGAATAGCAGGTCACCTATTTTGGAGTCACACATGATTGACATGTGAGTGTTTTAATGGAGTGGGTCAGTGCATGGGTTAAGAGCCTTTTAAATGAGATGCTGAACGGCAAAACATCTTGTACACCCAGGCACTGACTTTCTGCAAGTCCTACATCTCTAATAAACCAGTCCCAGATGCTTAATCTTTTCCTCCAAGTTGTTTACATTCAGAACATCCAAACCGAAAGAAAAGAAATGGTGCTGTTTTAAAGCCTGAAATAGTTCTAAACAATCTCTCAATGAAAAGATCCGTCTGAATGTGTATTTTGCTCTTTTTCGGGTACCAGGTAAAATATTGTACCTAACTGATTTATTTACTTTGTGTTGAATCATTTAAGATGTACCAAGAGGAGCAGTACTGTTGCGGCTTTCAGCTATATTATTCAAGGTTAATTTGGTGTTACTACCTCTGGTGATAGCTGAGTTGAGCAGCTGAATATTTCATCTCTTACTGAAAAGATCCTTCTCTACCTTACAAAAAGAAGGGAGGGAGAAAGCAAACTTGAACCAAAACCAACTCATCAATGCTCCAGGGCAACTGTGAGATAGGTGACCTGATGATAAACAGCTCAAGGCAATTCTCAGCAACACATTGTAGAAAAATGGTTTACTCCAAACAAGAAAAAAGGATAACTTTAAGATAGGCTGTGCAGTTGTGAATCAGACTAGTTGCCCAACATTTAGAGTATCACTCTACATCTAGCTACATGAACATATCTGGATGTAGCATAGTAACTCCCTGAAAAGGATCCCAGAAAAAGCCTGAGGATATCTATCACTCTACATCTATGGTACTTATAGGAACATAGGAACGTAGCATGGCAACTCTCAATAGTCCTCCTCTCTGACAGCCAGTAAATATCCATGTTGTAAAAGATGTAGCAGATTAAGGAGAACTTGGATGTCATAGGATTTTAGTGTGTGGAGATGCTTTCCTGTGGTATTAACATGAGATTACAGAAATTTACCAGTATTATCAACCCCTTGCTATTATACCAATCTATGCCCCCCCTAACTGCATCAATTCACTATTCCATGGTCCTGCATCCATGCTTCCTGTTAG
This sequence comes from Anolis apletophallus, assembly GCA_030556195.1. Lineage (NCBI taxonomy): Eukaryota > Metazoa > Chordata > Lepidosauria > Squamata > Anolidae > Anolis > Anolis apletophallus. The sequence goes on along the minus strand of JARBWK010000009.1, from coordinate 46,301,363 downwards.
GGGTGTAAATCTGCCCTCCCACAGTTCTGCTGATCTATGAAGGTTTTCTAAATTAAATTTTCATGAGCAAGTTCACAATTACAGTGAAGCTTAGTAAAAAATAAATAACTAAAACCATGAATTACTACATGGGGGCATGGAGGACACAGAAGACAGGAGACAGCAGTAAGTGACATCCTTTATCCCCGCCTACCACACTCAGGAGGCCCAAGATGACAGTGAGAAGAGTTTCAAACTGTTCCATCCTAGAACTGGCCTAACTATTCAGACAGTCCCAAAGTCATGGATACTCTGAATACTGGGCCAAAGTGTAGACTATCACTGATTATTGCGGGTTAAGGCCATATTAAGGCGGACTTGCCTCACATTACCCCAGTTCAGCTCTATTTGGCCACCACGGAGCTGGTCTGGGGCACATCTGACCTAAGTGGTCATTGTAGGTGTGCCTGAACTCAAGATGAAGCTGCTCTGTTCAGAAGATCACCTTCCAGCAAGAAGAACAGAAGAACCAGGCAAGAAAACAGAGGAGATGGTGCATGTCTTCTCCTCACATGTGTACCTGCTCACTGAATAAGAGCAGTAGAGAAACAGCTTCTCCCTTATTTAGTAAGTCATATCTAATTTGTACATGTTGTCATTTGGGGGTGGGGGACACACAGAAACCAAGAATAAAAACTCATCCAATACTTTTTCCTTTGAATTCTGCAATGCTCAGAAGCATATGAAAGTCAATTTTATTTTCAGTACAAGCAAGGGGAAGCCTCTTTAAATTAGAGACCTCTCGCCATGAGGAGAGGAAAGCAGTAGGGCGGAATGAGCTGAATGGAAGACTGAGAGAGCACAGAATTCTGGGAAATGTAGTTTGGGAAGGTGAGGAGCCTTATGGCAGCGAATTCAAAAAGAACCTGCCCTAAACTACATTTCCCAAAATTCTGTTCAGCATCAGAAAGCTCCAATTAGGATAGCGGAGAGATTTTTTCCCCTCCTAGCAATCTGCAAAGACAACTGACTGATATTTATTTATTTACTAGCTTGGGGGCCCGGCGGTGCCCGGGTTATTTGAGAAAGGCATTGTGTGCCAAGGTTGGTCTTTATCCATTATTTCTGTGGCTCGCAGTGCTCTCAGGAAGTTAGCGAAGGTACTGCAAATCCCATCGTGCATGGTCCATCCTCCTCCAAACACCACCATGATGTAAGGTGGGTCATGGAGGGTCTGTCTGCCAAGTTTGGCTGTGATCCATCATTATTGGAAGAAGGAGTGGTATCATGAACTTACTGAAGGTACATCGCTTCTCGGCCTTTTGGCTAAGATCAAGTGTAGTGTAGTACTGAAGGTACTGCAAGTCCCATCATCTGTGGTCTGTCCTCCTCACAACTGGATGTAGAGAGGGTCATGGGGGCTCTTTGTGCCAAGTTTGGTCTTTATTGGTCATTGGAGGAGGGTCGCAGTGTTTTCAGGAAGTTAGTGAAGGTAGTGGAAGTCCCATCATCCATGGTCCACCCTCCTCCAAACTGCAGCAGGATGTAGAGTGAGTGGGTCATGGGGGCTCTTTGTGCCAAGTGTGGTCTTGATCAGTCATTGGATGAGGGTTGCAGTGGTCTCAGAAAGTGAGTGAAGGTACTTCAAGTCCCATCATCCATGGTCCGTTGTACTCCAAACAGCACCAGGATGTAGATTGGGTCATGTGGGTTCTGTTTGCCAAGTTTGGTCATGATCAGTCATTGGAGTAGGTTTGCAGCAGTCTTGAAAAGTGAGTGAAAGTACCTCAATTCCCATCATCCATGGTCCATCCTCCAGCAAACTGTACCAAGATGTAGAGTGGGTCATGGGGGCTCTGTGTGCCATGTTTGGTCTTTATTGGTCATTGGATGAGGATCGCATTTATTTATTATTTATTTATTATTTATTATTCAAATTTGTATGCCGCCACTGCCCGAGGACTCAGAGCGGCTCACAACATCCAGTAAAACACATCATAATACAGAAATTTTTTTTAAAATGTTAAAAACAAAGTTAAGATTCAAAGGCCAGCTGAATGGATGGGTCTTACATTGTTTTCAGGAAGTGAGTGAAGGTACTGCAAGTCCCATCATCCGGGGAGGGGGGACTCAGAGCGGTTTACACTGGCAACAATTTGATGCCACAAATATGACAAATAACAGCAATATAAAACAATAAATAGAGCACTAGATTAAAAACAATTAAGCATTATCATCAGAATCACGTAGTCATTTCCATTATTATCACAGTCATATAATCCATATAGTCAAGGCCCTGTTAATTTGAAAAAAGCTGAGTGCAGCATGCACGGGATACAAGGCCCCAGCCCCACTGAAATGTTCACACTGACTTATGTAATCATTGGCTTGCTTACCATCTCATTCTAAATATATACTTAATTTCTTTCTAAAAATGTCCCCGATCAATAGAAGGTTATAAAGACCTGGTTGGCCGCCAGATAGCAATACATCTGATAGTGTATTGTTTTTAAAATCCCGATCTCTATTGATATAGGCAGGTGTTCTGAAAGAGATTAATAATAATTTTCTCTGTTCAATTGAGCATCTTGAATTACTGCAATATTTAATTAAGATCTAGAAGCACATTTGAATTGGGTATTGTAAAACTGAGGCAGAGATAATTACTTATCCAAGGTCATAGTAAATTAAACTCAGTTCTAGTTAGAGAATGTCATATCCTACTGACCAGTTCTAAGAATTTAGATTAAACTTTTTAATATACAGGGATATGTTTCTCTAACTTCTTCTGAAAGATAGTCACATAACCAAGAATTCATCTACCATCTCAGCAGAAATACTTGTATACATATATGTGAACCCATTCTCTTCCAAATATAGAGGTAATAAAGTCTGTATAAATAATTATTGTTGATGCTTGCATTTCACCATACTTTTAATATTTAGAAATATGAGAATGTGGAAGTTTAGAAAGACTACAAATTGAAGTACATTATCTCTCAGAGCTAAACTAGACGGTAAAGCTACAATTCTTCAGTAATGTCTTTTTCTTCCTCTGCCTTGTTGTTATCCCTTTCCAGACTAAGGAGGAGTTGTAGCTGTAGTTTATATTTCATTTTTTACAATCATGCAATGGAAGGGAGCTATGAGGTTTAGTTCAAGGAAGCAAAGGTTGCAGATAATTAGATTGCTTGTACAGATGGCATCATTTGTCAGTTCTATTTCGTAAGATCCATACGTATGACGTGAATTTCGAACCATGAGCAGCGCTCACGCAAAACAAAAAAAACCCTTAAGATTCAAAACATTGACCTATGACTTTTCAAAAGTTATGTAAGTCTCGTAATTGGCTCCAGGTCTCCATTACAGGTGCCGCTTCTCCCCAAAAGGGCTGGGTTTGGTTTCTCCAAAGGGCCCTGAGGAGGATGGTAAGCCCAGGGTTGAGAGAGAAGCTCTGCTATTTCCCAAAAGGGAGAGGGTGGGGTGTGTGGAAGGGATGCCTGGCTGGAGGGCTGGGCAAGGAAGAAACCTCTGACACATGGCCAGCCCAGAGACCACACCCATCCCATTGAGGCTTTAACACGGACAGCTCCAGTATTCTGAAGTGAGCAGAATTTTGGGAAATGTAGTTTCGTGTGGGCCAGTTTAAATTCTCTACCACAGGAGTCCTCACCTTCCCAAACTACATTTCCCAGAATTCTGCCCACTTTAGAATACTGGTGCTGTCTACACTAAAGTTGCCTTCTGCCTCCTCCTCCTTGAAAGTTTTGGTGGGGAAAAACCCATGTTCATTCTCTAAAGGGAATAAAAGGAGATTGTTAGGAGTTAAATCAACTCTGTGAGGTAGGCAAAGTCAAGAGGCAGTAACTCCAAAGTTTACCTAGTAGGTTTTCTATATTATTATTATTATTTTACTGACATAAAACATAATATGACATAGCCAATGAGATATATATGGTGGATTGTGTACCACAAAATCACAAGTCAAACACTTCCCAAGCATTTAGGCCTGTGAGATGTATTTTTGAATGATGCACGCAGATACAAATAAGGTGGCCTTTTGCAGTTGACAGATCGTGATTTTGTCAATGTTTATTGTTTTCAAATGCCAGCTAAGATCTTTTTGCATGGCACCCAGTGTGCCGATTACTACTGGGGCCACTTGTACTGGTTTATATTAAAAATAGGGTGAAATGCCTTTGCAGTTCGATTTTGAGGTCCTGTTTTTTTTTCATCACAAGAACACAAGAACACAAGAAGAGCCATGCTGAATCGGGCCTCAGCCCATCTAGTCCAGCATTCTGTGTCACACAGTGGCCCACTAGTTGTACACAGGGATCTGCAGAAAGGAGGGCAAAACCCTCACCTGCTCCTGACCCCCCACAACCAGTACCCAGGGAAAATCCTGCCTGCCTCCATCAACACAGAGGTGGCACTTGGATGTCCATTTCAGTAGCTACTGATTCCCTTGGTATCCATGAATCTGTCTAATCCTGCCTTGAAGCTGTCCAGGCTGACAGCTGTCACAACCTCCTCTGGAAGTGAGTTCCATAACCCAATGACCCTCTGGGTGAAGAAATATTTCCCTTTATTAGTCCTAACTTTCCTACCTTGGAGCTTCAGGAGTGCCCCTAGTCCTAGTGTTGGGTGACAGAGAAAATATTTTTCTTTATTTACCTTTTCTATCCCATGCATGATTTTATACACTTCGATCAAGTCACCTCTTAAACGCCGTCTTTCAAGGCTGAAAAGACCAAGGCGTTGCAACCTGATTTCATAAGGGAGCTGCTCCATCCCTTGGATCATTTTTGTTGCCCTTCTTTGTACCTTTTCCAGTTCCGTTATATCCTTCTTAAGGTGCGGAGACCAGAATTGTACACAGTACTCCAAATGTGGCCTTACCATAGATTTGTAGAGAGGCAATGCAACATTTGCCAACCTATTTTCGATTCCCTTCCTGATCATGCCAAGCATAGAATTTGCTTTTTCGCTGCTGCTGCGCACTGGGTTGACATCTTCATTGAGCTGTCCACCAAAACCCCAAGATCCCTTTCCTGGTTTGTCTCGGAAAGCTTTGACCCCATCAATTGGTAGGTGTATTTGGGGTTCTTTGCCCCGATGTGCATGACTTTACACTTGTTTAGGTTAAAATGCATTTGCCACTTTGTTGCCCATTCACTCAATATCAAGAGATCTTTCTGGAGCTCTTTACAATCAGATTCATTTTTGACTACCCTGAACAATTTAGTGTCGTCTGCAAACTTTGCTACCTCAGAATTCACTCCTACATCCAGGTCATTAATGAATAAATTAAAAAGTAACGGACCCAAAACTGAACCTTGGGGTACGCCACTTCTCACCTCTTTCCACCCAGAGAAATGTCCGTTTATTACCACCCTTTGTTTCCTACAGTTTAGCCAGGTTCCAATCCAAGACAAGACCTGTCCTCTGATTCCATGGCTGAAGAGCTTATTTAGGAGCCTTTGGTGAGGGACTTTGTCAAAAGCCTTTTGAAAGTCAAGGTAAACAATATCGACTGGGTCCCCTTTATCTATGTGTTTATTTACACCCTCAAAGAATTCTATCAAGTTAGTAAGACATGATTTGCCTTTGCATCAATTTGGCTGTCACCTGGTATGGCAATATCAATAATCCAAACTTTTTTTCTTTTCCACAATTGTGATGTCTGGTATATTGTGTTCCAAAACTTTGTCAGTCTGGATTCAAAAGTCCCACAGCATTTTTGTATGTTAATTTTCCACTACCTTTGCAGGTTTATGATCCCACCAGTTCTTTACTACTGGCAGGTAGTACTTGTGACATAAGATCCAATGAATCATTTGGGCCACATAACTGTGCCTCTGTTTGTAGTCCGTCTGTGCAATTTTCTTGCAGCAGCTGAGGATATGAGCTTCCTTGCACAGTCTGCATTTTGGGTCATCAGCTGATTTTTGATCCTTGCCTTAATTGTTCTGATGGCTTGCTCCTGGGTTGCAAGAATCAGCCCTTCTGTCTCCTTCTTCAGTGATCCATTATTATTTCAAAAGCTAGATGTGCATATGTTGGGGTGCTTTGACTGTGCTTTTTCTATCTAACGGAAGGGGGTTGGACTCTATGGCCCCTGGGATCTTCCAGTGAAACAGTGTTGTTAAGCACCGGAAATGTGGCGCAGCTGGCTGGGTGTCAACTGCATAAGATCTCTACTGAACAGAAGGGCATGCGTTCGAGGCCTGCCCGGGTCGGGGTGAGCGCTCGACCAATTGTGTAGCTCGTTGTTGACCTTTGCAACCCAAAAGACAGTTGCATCTGTCAAGTAGGAAATTTAGGTACCTCTTGAGTGGGGAGGCTTAATTTAACTGATTTACGAGGCCATAAAATATCCAGGAAATACACACAAAAGGAGTGAAGGAATGCGACAGCTCCTCCTGGTGGCCAGAAAAGCTAGAATGTTAAATTGCCTCTGTGTCTGTCTTATATGTTGTATGTCAAATGCCACTGAATGTTTGCCTGTATATGTGCATTGTGATCCGCCCTGAGTCCCCTGCGGGGTGAGAAGGGCAGAATATAAATGATGTAAATAAATAAATAAATAAATAAAGTTTATGTTGGTTAAAATTACGTAAAATTCAGTGGGTGTGCAAATCTTTCTAAACCTTGCAAGAAATGATGCCCTGGTTATGTTGTATCATTAAAAATAGAAATTCAAGGCGATAGCTTTTGTAGTTTTTTAAAATGTTGTTAATAAAAACTTTTAAATATTCACAAAAATTAGTGGATGTGTGAAATGTTCTGAGACTCGGGGGGGGGGGGGGGCAGTGGTAAATGTGTTCTACAATCTAAAAATGAGGGAGAGAGGAGCCCTGGAATCTTTTCCGCTTGCGTCATTACATACAAAATAATAAAAATTTCGATACATTGTAATAGTTATGATACAGATCACTTACAATATTTTAGAAACACTTTAGAAACTATTTTCTGTAATAAGTATTGGAACATTTTTTCTCATTTTTCATCAATAGCACACCCCTAATACTTACCAAGTGTCTCATATGTGTGTTTTGTTTATTTTCTTTCACAGCCTAATTTAGGTGGAGTGATTTATGTAGGCTCAGCGGCACCCACTGGATCTGCTTTACAGAAGTATTTTGCCAATTCATCTTACCACTCCAAGCTCCTGGCCCAAGCATCTCTTATGCCCATTAACTTTCCCTGGCATCTCGCAGAGGATCAATGAATAGAACTGGGTTACTTTCAACGCACTCTGCAGCAAAAATAGTTTGGTGATTCATTGCTCCAGGAAAAGGCAGCTTGGATCTTCAGGGCCAATTTCAGTTTGATTTCTCTGTAAATCTGTGTGTGTCAGAAGGGCAGCTTGACTCACTTCTCTCATCAGTGGATTTATCAGTACTATTAAGGAATTGATAACAACTGATATAACCATTGATGCAAAATATAAGGCCAGAGCTAGATACATCTTAACATCCCAGTGATTTCTTTGAGGCTTTAACAGTACCTTTGGTTCACAGTTCCAACTGTAAATATAATTGATTCACAAATACATAAAACTGCCTGACTCTCAGGCCTGCAATTCTACACCATGAGGCCACAATGCAGTTAATCACATTTATTGTGTATAGAATCACAGCTTTTAAGAGATGTCATAATGCAAACTCTCATGATGGGAATGCGCTAAATAGAGGAAGATGGAGAAGCAAGTCTATCTGGCTGAACAGATAGACTTTTTGTGTCAGGATTGTCATGTTGGCTTGTCATGCTTTTGCATATGCTTTCTAATGCTGAATGATGGGATGTGCTACACAGCTGATGATGCTGGGAAGAAGGGTTGTTTCTCATTCACAGCTTGGGATAATGAGCAGATGAATGGAGGAGGAAAACCGAGTCTTGAGCTGTCAAGACCATTCCTGTAAAAAAAAACTGGTACAAGAGAGAAGGGGGACTAAGACTTGGAAAGAATGTTTATTGTTGTGGGCAATTGAGAGAAAATCCCCTGAAAACATTGGAACTGTATTGTGCTTTTAATATATTATGTAGCTGAAAAGTTTTCAGTTCTGACAATGGTGTGCTGTGATCAGTTCTGTTTCCTGAAGAAAGCTAGCTAAACCTACTGAAAACTTTGTTTCTAAAATGAGGTTTGTCAGTACATTATACTTTGCCTAAGTATCAGTTTGACATGACTTTAATCATTTAATTTAATTTAATTTGACAGTCTTTAATCGATGATTATACCCTATTTTCCTTCCTAAAGCCACCAGCTCTATCTTGATGAAAAACTGGTTTAACACAGACCTAAGATATGTTTTCATCTCCATTTTGTCTACATCAGAAGCCAGAATTAGTATATTATAGTATATTACAGTTCAAAAGACTCGCTACCTCATCACAAATGACTATGAATTGACGATGCATCATGGCGAATCCATGGGTTCCCGCCAGAGGAGAACCCATCACTCCACATCCCACATCACCCAACTCACCTGGATCCCCATCTGACGAGTGAAGTGTTGCTGCCTGGCTTCCCCCCATTGCTCCTCCAAAGGCAACACAACTGCTGTATTGCCGGCATGATAGTGTATGCTGCTTGCTCTCCCCTTTCACCACGGAGCCCCATCAGAAGTCCCTGTGCATCATGTAATGGGCTCCATGTCGAAAGTGAAGAGCAAGCAGCATACAATAGGCAAATCAGTCTGCCTGATGATGCAGTTGTTAGTCTCAAAATACATTCAAGGTGACACTAGTGTGGTGTGGTGGTCTGAGTATTGAGCTAAAACTTTCTGAGACAAGGGTTAATTAAATTCCTCTTCAACCACTGAAGCCCACTTGGTGACCTCAGCTTTGTGCAATTGGCAATGACAATTGCTCCCTGAACAAGCAGCTTAGCCTTAGTGTCACCATAAATCAATAGTGGCTTAAAGCACAAAACATAATCACATCCTCAACAGACTCTATCACTAAACATTAGCTCTGAATCCGAAAGGCCTTATAGCACATGGGCATCTTGAAGGTCACCCATTCATTGTGTTACCATAAGTCAAAGCCAAAATGGCAACAATATCAAGATAAATCTCACCTAGCTTTTTGGAAGTGCCTTCCTGAGATGTCACATTGATTTTTAATGGTTTTAATTCTATAGATCATACAATTGTATTTTTAAAATAACTTTATAATTTTTACTGATTCTTGTACATATTTTAATCTATATTTGCTTTCATTTTTGCAAACTGTCTTTAGTCCCAGTATTAAGGAATCAACAGGATATACATTATCATCAACAACAATGCATGTTTTGTAATTCCTTAGTCAATATAATAAACACATGCGTTTCAGTTGTTAGAAATGGCTTGATCCCCATTCTCAGCATCTGGTATGCTTCATCGTCTTTTACATTATTTGATGCTGCTTTGTGGAAATTACATTAAAATAATTTTGGAGTTTTGGGTTTTCATATTTTTGTAGTGTATGTCTATTATCAAATGTATTGAAATTAAATACATGTTAATTTACTGTCTTATGATCTCTTCTTGCCGTAATAAGCTTGTTTGCGTTTAATTTCAATTATGTATCTTCATTAAATCACGAACAACTGATCTATGAAATGAATGGTCCTAAATTTGTTCAATGTTATATGCTAGCCAGCTTTTATCATTGAGCCCCTCATTGGGAAAGAGAATTCATTATTCGCAAGGTTAAAAGGAAGTGGAACAAGAAAAATAACTAAGCTATATATATAATAATGGATCATTCTGTGTTCCTGTATAAATAAAGTGTTAGGACAGGCAGTAGTCCTGTAGCCAGAAGAATGACACAGTAAAAAGGTTACAGAATAGCTTCCCTTGTCAATCAGATCTTAATCATGTCATAATCCCATCATCAGAGTTCTGTCCTCATTGTTCTGTATCTCCTCCTGCCTCTTGTCCCTCATTGGCCCAAACAGCAAGGCGAAGAAATTCCCTCATTGGCCAGAATGCAGGCGGCGCTATTTCACCATTGGCTGAGAGAAGCCGGCCGGCGTTCCGCCCCTCCGCTGTTATGACAGTTCCAACCAATCAGGATAAAGTGCGGGAATGGGGGCGGGTGAGAGATTTGAAACTGTCTGTTTTGGAAATGTATAAAAATACTGAAAAATTGAAATAAAACATGTCAAGCTTTGCAGACACCAGGAAATTGCGGCTTGTCATCCTTTCTCAGCTGGGAGAACTCTCTTGTTGGCACACTTCCGGATCTTGAGAAGATACTCTTCTGGGGAGTTTAGGGGTCTTCCTAGGTGCTTCAGACTGCTCGCCAAGGTTTTTCCATCAAAAACCCTCGCCTTAGAGGAACGTAGGGTCTCTGTCCATAAGGCAAGACCACCCTAAATTTGTACTCGGTATCAACACTATTGATTCATATTTAGGTTGCAGCCTATTAAGACCCCTAAAACTTTTTCAGGTGAGATATCCTATATTTGTGCATTTAAATTTTCCTACCTAATTATAGTACTTTACATTTAGCCCTGCAGAAATCCATTCTGTTTTAGCCTACTTCTGCAACTTGTTAAAAACATTTTGAATTCTACTTCTGTTCTCTGAGGTATTAGCTAACCCTCCTAATTATCTGATAAGCAAGTACTATATTCCATAATCAGAATAGCTTATAAGTATGTTGAACAACATTGTGCTCAGCACATAACTCTTTATTCAATTTTGCCTAGGATTTAGAGGAACTATTAACATGCAAACTTTAGTATACTCAGGAATTGAAGTTTTGTCTCTTTTGTAGGAAGCCTATAGGGTTTTTTTTGTGTATTTTCTTATTTCATATCTATCAACCAGATTTTGTTCATTTTCTAGTTACCAGCATTTAAAAAACACTAGAATCAATATCTCTATCTCTATCTTCTCTATATCTCTATACACATAATAAAAGTGAAAAAGATGTATGTATGTTTGTGGAGGAAGTGTCCACTTACACAGACAGCCTCAGGCCTCCACAAGCAGGCTATAATACACTGGAAGGAATCAAACAGTTCCTGAAATTCAACTCTGGTGTCCTTCCACATGTTTGGAAAGCGCTTGAACTACCTTAGATAATATGAAGTTAATGGTTTTAAGCATACATTGTCTGTCTGAATAAGCTTAAAATGCATATGCCTGCCTCAAAAGCAATTTCCCAGCAAAATAATGAAATGTTATGTTTCATTCTCACATCTAAAAGGCAGAAACTGGTATATATTTAAACGAGAAACCATCAACAGTCTTTCCCAACTTGATGCCCTCCATCTGGATATATTTGAAGTGTGCCAAAGCATCATCACCCTGCAACTACTCCATTATGAATGGTTTCAGCATGTCATTATATTGCTTTTTCAAAGTAATTTGCAAGCCTTGCAAAATTTCTCAGATCCTGTCACACACCCTTCCTTCTGCTAGCCTTTTCCAAGTTGATGTCCTCCAGATGTGTTGGACAATAATGACAGCCTGCATCCAAGCTGGAAAGATCAGAATTCATAGATTCGCACAACTGAGAAGAACCAGACTTGGGAAGGCTCAGCCACAAGTAGAGAGCCTCTACAGCCTCTACCACTCAAGTGGTCTCTTGTCCACCAAAGCTTTCGATTAGATAAATGGATTTGTTTTTAATTGACTAGAGCAGCGGTTCCCAAATAATCATGGAACCCTTCAGAAGACCTCCGCCCCGAACCCTAATTTTTCCTGGTTTACCCAAAGAACCATAACTTTGTCCCTAAGTATTAGGGCTGCAATTCAGCTAAGCCCCATGCCAATTTTGCTGTCCAGATTTTGGTGGCTCCCCGATCTATTTTTTGGGACACTCCTGAATACTGACAGGCAAAATTTTGTTTTTTGATCTGGCAGCCGAAAGATCAAATTTTGCTCTGGTAAGATTTGGCCCATTGGCGGCAACAGGGGAACTCCCCAGGCTCCCCTTTCCTTCATTTTTTCTCATGTCCTTCAAATAGACTTAAGAAACCACCCTTTCCAGGATCCTTTCTCCTTCAATAAGGCATCAGACTTAAGAAACCACCTTTTCTGGCATCCTTTCTCCTCACCACCCTTTCAATGAAGCTGAGTTAAGGCACTCTTTTTAAACACTTATTTCAGTGGGAGCCACACCACCTGAAGAGGCATTAGCCATTCCTTTAAAAAGATACAATTACCTCCTCATTTTATGGCCGCTTTAGAAATGGCAAGAAATTAGCGAAATATTACAAAAACTTAAACAACAAATGCTGGAGGTGTGGGGAGCAAATTGGCACCTTTCTGCATAGTTGGTGGACTTGTAAAACAAGCAAAAAAAATTGGAAGATTATACATACACATGTACAAAAATATTGACGTATAAATTAGACTTAAAATCAGAATACTATCTTATAAATTTAATTGATTGCAACATAGAGAAAAATAATGACAAGCTGTTCTATTACATGTCTGTGGTGGCAAGGACAGTTCTGGCAAATAAATGGAAGAATAAAGAACCTCCAACCGTTGAAGAGTGGATTATCAAATTAAGAGAATTCATGGATCTGGATTTTTTGAAAAGCATGGAATATGACCAAATGCAAAAAATTTGAATAGACTGGCAACCGGTGAGATCTTATTTAAAAGAAATAAAGATTATGTAAATAGTTTAAAGAAGATAAGAGTAGAATATTTGAAAGGAAGAATGGTGAAAATGTGACGTATGATTATTTATTTATTTATTAATCGACTTTACTCAACTTTTTATTGACTTTTTATTTTCTCTATTTTCGTATTATATTTGCAATTATTCTTATTCTTTTAATGATTGTAAAAAGCAACTCAATAAAAATGAAAAGAAATGGCAAGATATCTCTACCTCATATTTGAAGCTTGTGTTGTGTGAAGGGCACTATCACTGGCAGTTTCTTTAGTATATAGAAAGTAAATGCTTATTGATTGCTATTTTAGTCAAAAAGCAAGGCAAGCGATGCAGAGCTGTGAGAGGCACTGAGAATTTAGATCACCAGCAGACCGGAGCACAATCTGTCTCTCATTAGCTTGCTCGCAACAGAAAAATGGAGGCCCAGTTGGGCTAAAAGACACCTCATGGTTTTCTTGTGTTCTGATTGGCTCAAAAGGCAGGGCTCACAGGGAAACCTTGTGTGGATGCGTAGCTGCTTCTCTGCGTTCCACATGTAGTTGAACGAAACTGAAAGTAGCTGTGGTCGGCAGCCACAGGGTCTATTGCAGCCAGGAAAAATGGCAACGGCGCCCATGCTGTTCGTGCTGCCCGCAAGAGCTGAAGCCCGTTTTGAAAAACTGATCAGTGCACAGCCCTACTAATCATTTTGAACCCACAAACATCTTCCCAGCTTTCATCTACTCCTTCTGCCTAGGTGTTCTATATAATTTATAAGATTTAGAAATAAGAGATTCAAATTCAATTTTTAAAGCAGAGGTACCTTGAATTTCAATAAGATCTTCATACGTAGCTGTCAACTTCTATAGAGGGTTTATATCAACTGCCCAATGCTAGATGTCAATGAGTAGAAATTACTACCAGGAAGATTTAAATTCACATAGGAACAGGATAAAAGAACAGCAACTGGGAAGACTGCTGGAATTCAAAAGCCTGGGCTTTAAGAACAGGCGAGAGAAATACCAGCAGCAAAAATGAACTGGTGTCTCTTGGGTCTTGAAAAAACTCTGCTACAGAAAAAAAATTCAAGCAGGTACAGCTTTCTCTGTTGGGGTAACCAGTTGATTGTCTTCTTTGATGCTATTATAAACCTTTAGTCAACTCCAACTTATGGAAACCTGATCATAGAGATTTCTCAGGCTGTTGGCTATGCTTTCCTATGAATATAACTTGCACCATCTGGTGTTCCCTAGCAGGTTACTTTCCAAGTACGAACCATCATGACCCTGCTTAACTTCTAAGATCATATAAGATCTGCTGCAACTCACTGTTGCTCTGTAGCAAGAAGAGGGAAAAGAAAACTTTTTACTTTGCAATATCCGTACCAGGATATTTGGGGGGGGGGGGGGATGTTCAGGCACTCTACGGGAAATGGAGTAAAATATAATTATTTGAAGTAGTGCCACTTCCTGAGACAAGGTATGTTGTTCCCAAGACCTGACGTGATGTTGAATCGTCCTTTCCTGTTCACAGTAATGAACTGCCACTAATTGTCTACAGTAGTGGACCACAACAACTTCTGCTCTGGTGCAGAGAAATAAAGAACAGAGGCAGACTGGGAAAACAAGAGTGTGAAAAACAGGAAAGACTAGGCCAGCTGTGTGTAGGATAGAAAAAAGGTGAAGGAATGAAGTGTTAATTCAAGCTGTCATATTTTATTGCCCACATTATTATCCTTTGGGAGAGAAGAAAAAGCAACAGAGAAGTGACTGTTAGGTGCAAGGGAGGCCCACTACTAAGGATGTCTTAAATACTGCCTAGTCCCCCAGCATGAAGAACTCTCTTGCATGGCTGTCATTTCTCTGGCAAGACTGCCCCTTGGTGGTTGGATATAAGAGCCTTAGGTATTTTGCATCGTGGCACACCTCACTTCAGTAAAATCCAGAAACGTGTGCACTTTCATGCTGCCAAAAGAAAAAAGAAAAAGAGATGGCATTGCGGAGCATTCCTGCACACTTTCCCTGTAAGCTCTGGCAAATGGTGCATGGAAAAGATCATGTGTGCTCTTATGGGCGGGTGCTTTTTTTGAGTCACAATTCTTCCAGAAGAGATCTCAAACTCAATTGTGTTTTTTATTTTTGAAATAAACTATTTCATCATTTTAAGATAAACTATTTTATGCAATGCTTTTTGCATGAAATTTAAAAAAATGAAATTATAGTCACTAGTCTTCAGTTTCTTCTCGGTGCAGATGTATGAACAGGAGCCATTTTGGCAGTTTACGTTTCCTGCCTGCCATATGCCACAGCTGTCTATATTAAGATTTGGAACACATTCTACCACTGAGTCACCAAAACTCTGTTCTGACTCATCAGTTGAAACAGCCTTTAATAAATAGAAGTCAGAAATTCTAGGACAGGGTGCTATAGCTGTTTCATTCGAGTCAAAAGAGCATCTCTGACCAAAATAAATCAAAATACGACTGCTGTTTCAGTACTGATACGTTCCAGCACTGACATTTATGGAGAAATTTCCTAATGGCATAAATAACTTGATGTTGTGGCATTTATTTATTTATTTGATTTGATTTATAAACCACCACTCCTAGAATGGCTTGGGGCGGTGTACACAATACAACATGATCTTCTTGGCTTTTTCTTCACGAACGGAGATGCAGGAAGGACTCATCCCATGCTTTCTACAAGCGCGTTGATGATTCGAAGGTTGGATGTGTCCTTCGAGCCTGTGCAATGGACCTTTCTGGTGGAGCGCAGCATGCACAGAACTGGTTTCACCCTTTAAGCCAAAGGTTCGTCTGCCGGGGCCTAGCAAGCTTAGGATGGTGGCAGCGAGGTCCTCAGGTCATAGGTTTGGTTCGAGTTCCCTTCTCTTAGATGGTTGACCTTACAGGGTTAGACGAGCACCATCTCAGTTTTCCTTCTCCTAGGATGGTTGCCAAAAGGCTAGAGAGCCCATCCTGCCCATTGGCGCTCTTTGTCAGACCCTTCGGTTGTGACCTGTCTGGCATGGGAGGTCCACCGGCAGCATAGCTCACAACTTCATTAGAGTACACAAGCCTCTCCTCCACAACAAGGGGGCACCAACGGAGAGTACATGATAAACGCCAAGTAACAACATTAAAATATTATCTCAAAGCGTAAAGGCTTGCTGAAATAAATGGGTCTTGCAGGCTGTACGAAACATTGAGAAATGGGCTGTCCTGTGGGCAGTCCCTTAATCAACAGCCAGTCCCCAGTACTCTGATATAAAGTGGCTGCTCAATCCATTTTGGTAAATATATATATAAATAAAAATAAGAAATATTGCAACTTTGTTAGATTGCTTGTACATTTCTGGTCCTTTAATGTAAACTTTTTCATTGTATGTGTTTTTAAAAATTAAAAACGGGAGAGGTCAGACAATCCACTCGCTCATGGGATAAGGATGAAAACAGTAACAGAGAAAGAAGCAAATTCTGAAGACACGTAATAATAAATAATGGAACATTTTGCTTTATAATGCTAAAGGACTAAATGCCATCATTTCATTACACTACCCCCTCCCCACATGGGCTAAGGTCCTTAGGCTTGGTTGTCATAACAGACACGACGTTTCACATAATAAACCTCCTTTTTATTTCTTAGTGGCCTCATTTTGGCTCCAATTCTGGTAGACCTCACCAACAGGGTTTCCTATTTTAAAGGGATGGGAATTGTGCTCAGACTATTTATTTATTTATTATTCGGTTTTATATTCCGCTCCTCCCTGCAGGCTCGGGGCGGATCACACAAAGAGTAAAAACATAGGTCGTAGCAATGATAAAACAAAGATTACAATACTTGAGATCACAGACATGAGGATTTACAAGGGTTATATTTATTTATGTATTTATTTATTATTCCAACTTATATACCGCCACTCCCCGAAGGCTCAGAGCTGTTTACAATGCGAACAAGAAACAATATATATTACACCAAATTAAAACAAAGAGAAATCCCCAATTAGCAGTATTCGGATGTCTGCCGGAACAAGTGTGTTTTACATGCCCTCCGAAAGGAAGGTAAACTTCGAAGAGCTCGTTTCTGCCAGCAAGGTATTCCATAGGCATGGTGCCATAACCGTGATGGCTCTGCGCCTGGTGGCCATCAGGTGAAAGGTCTTAAAGTTGGGAACTTTAAGCAGATTTTGTTCCTCCGAACTAAGTGATCTCTGGGGTTTGTAGGGGGTGAGACGGATAACACTCATGAAATTTGCCAATTTCATGAGTGTTATCCAGACACAGAAATGTTGAGCACAGCCAACAAGACATGTCAAAGCCATTGGGCTTTTTCATGACACGTGGAACATAACACTTGGAAAAAGCTCCAGTGCAGTTTCTCTGGGTTTCGCTTCTGTCAACTGGAAATGGTCCACATTTGAACTTGGCCTCAGGAACATTTAATTAAAATGTGACTCTGGGAAGGAACAATAGAGAGGCTAATTATGAAGAGTGAGCCAAGCAGTACCTACTGCCAAAGTGAAGTTCAGCAAGGCTACACTGGAAGAAAAGTCTGGAGCATTACGATTGGTTATCTGTAAAACTTGGCTTAAAGAAGGGGAATAATTTATCCAGTAAAAGTCCATTGTGCTAATTAAATCCCATCTTCTTTTGATAGAATTATGGAATTATGTAGAATCATAAGACAGCACCACCCCCCCAAAGCTTGTGCAGGGAAAGAAATCAGAAAACTGTCCAGTGGAGAGCCAGGTGGCGACAATGGAACACGAACAGTTCCGATCTTTGAGGGTTAAGATAGAGGAGAATTCGAGGCAGGATAGACTGGGGAGTCAACTCAATGGCACAACAATCTTATTCTGCACATGGACAATGGTATTGGGGAAGGATTCCATTTCTTGAAAATCTATTTCTGCTGTAAACAAAGAGAAGGTTCTAATCTACAAAAACAGGTTTCCAAGAAAAAACAAAACTAGCAAAACTAGAAACCAATTCAGCTGTGGCAGATATATTTAGAATCATAGCAGAAAAGCATAGCTGGAAGGTGTTCACCGAAATGTCCAACCTGTTAGTAATAGCTGAAGACCAGAAAACCACACCACACACATTTTACCTCTTCCTGCAGTTCCATCAGGAACATTGTGGAACTTAACATTGAGAACAGAATTTGTCCAGACTGGATTTCCACATGAAATCCATCTATCCAAAGCCAAGGCTAGAACCATGTACTCCAGAATCTTCAAAGGTGTTTCTTCTATCAGCTCTTTTAACTGTTGTTTCTGTAGGTTGGACATAGGGGTTTTTTTGGTTTTGTTTTGCATGCAAGAACCATGCTCTAGCAATGGACTATTTACCTGCTAGAGAGAATAGGCTTTGCATGCTGAAGCTCACAAGTCCAATCGCAGAAATCTCCAGTTGTAAAGGATAAGCAGATCATGGAGCTATCTCTCAAGGCCCTGAAATACCTCTGCTACTCAGAGTGTATTGACAAATGAATTGCTCTGATCTCTACCTCCTATACTCCACCTGCCCTTCTTTCTGCCACAAGGCATAGATTCTTATTAAAATCCCTTAGTTTCACATTCCACATGAAACCAAGGGATACCACGTGAAACCATAGGATACTACTGACTGGAATTTTGGACTATCAATGATTTGGATTATATCCAAAAATCTAGTAATTATGGCATCGTTGGGTATTGTGGCATATTACAACTAAAACCCACTGCAATCTTAACTCTGATAATTTCAGATATTTTATCAGTCTGTTTGGAATTGTAATCACAGTTGCTATAGTTGAGGTTATTACTGTCTACTACTAGTGCTTGCTTGCTTACTTTGCAAAGCTATCAAATTCTATACTTGTCACTTTGTCATCAGACAGAAACAACTGTTCTAGTGGGAAATGAATGTAGGTAAATGGGTTTCTAAGACTGCTTGTAATCCAGAAGCAGCACCCCTCACCATTGCCAAGTGTAGGCATACACTTTTGACTCATTTCCATGGAAATCCAAACCACGCTTGCTCACTCCCTTGCAAATCTACAGCGGGCAAAGTATGGTGCAACTTCCATAAGTCCAGGAGCCAATATTCTAACCCAGAACATATTATGAGCTGAAACCGCCCCAAAAATGATCAAAATGAAGAAAAGATGTGGCCATGAATTTGTAATGATGACTTTTTTTCTACAAAGGCTTTGTATGTATGTGTGTGGTTCTGGGGTGTCCTGAGATCTGGGGTGGGGTGGGGGAAGCTCTGGGAAATTCTACATGTATCACCATCTGCACTGTACTCACCCCTGTATTTTAAATGGTCACATTGGCACTCCCTCCATATTCCCATAAGTGGGGATGACCCCTATATGGAACTGTGAGCTATTTCCTATTCAAGAGGGAGTCCATATATTTCCTGTCAAAAAAAAAAACGATTATGAGAAACTTGACAAAGCTCAGCTCTTAAAATGGGACACAGAGAGACAAAAAAATCCAATTCTAAATTACAACACTTTATTGCAGCATTGGCAAGGATCAGATTTCTGAAGCTGGTGAAGATCTGGCGGCATTTCTGACTGTGTATATGTATGCAAGTGTGAAATGTTACAAGTTGTACAAGTCTTGTTAAAAATTCTACATGCAGAACTCAACAGTGGGGAAAAAAGAAAGTTTAAGGTAGGAAAAAATTTAGTAGCATACAGATGTGCTCTTTAACTGAATGTACTACACCTAGTTGAAAGCAAAAAAACCCCCAAAATTATCCCCCACAACTATACTAACAAACAAGATTGTCAGAAACTGACCAAGAAACCTTATTTCCATTTAGAAAAATAAAAAGTCTACTCGTTGCCAACTATTTTTTTCCTCTTTTTTAAAATATGTAGACACAGAAGCTTATCAACCCATGAAAGTCAACAGAACATTCAGCTCCACTTCTTGGCATCTGTCTGTCATGCTGACAGGCACATTTTGGTTTTCAATGATGCTTGTAACGAGCCCCTCTAGATCCCCGTCTTTAGGCTGGTGTCAGGCTGTTCTAAGCAACTTTGGGTCAATGCTTTCTACCTTCCCATCTCCTCTGACCAACCACAGATCATTCTGCCTCCTTGGATCTGGTTCTGATTCACCCTCTCCCAGCCCCATATCTCGGAAAGTAGGTGTTTCCCCTTAGAACAAAAGTCTTTTTCTAGAGATTGTGGAATAGCTCATATTTTGGTATATCATTTACTGTGCTGTTCATTCCCTCTGTTGGAGCTTGCTTATACCAGTCACCTCTAGTTCTATCCACCCCTCTGATGCAGACCTGCAGCCCCTCAAATGCATGCTTTCCTGACATGCCACGCTCAATCCAGAGAAAACACCACTCATGTTAGGTTTAATTTCCCCCATACTTAGCCATCAAAACCATCTCTGTTCCAGCAGAATTCATCATACTTAGGTTGCTCTTTGCTGTAACTGAACTGCTCACTGGTAAAGTTAACCATCTCATTTATTTACTTCCATTCTCATGAGAAGATTAACCCTCACATGGTTCCATAACAAGATGCGGTTTTTTTGTTTGTTTGGTAGGCCATGACTGGAAGCTTCCGCTACTTCTGTTTTTAGTGGAGGCTGGTGTATCTGCTCTATGGCCCCAGCCTGTTCCAGGTTTTCGATTCTGAACTCTCTAGACTGACATGCTCAGATGTGTCCGCTGCTCTCTTTTAATTGCTGGAGGACTCCACTAATCCACAACATTGGAGATACAGGACCTAATGAAATGACGCTTGCTGCTGGATCAACGTCTCCTAATAAAAAAAGGAGGAGGGGGAAAAGGAGGAGGAAAAGGGAGAAGAGGAGAAAAGCAGAACATATTCATAATTAATTTTATTATAGGTATTTGTTAACTGTTTAGTCATTCACTAGGCCTCCCAAAGAAATATAAAATGAAACAGTTTTTTTTAAAAGAATGAAATAGATTAAAAACCATTCTAAAGGTTAAGATGTAAAAGAAACAATTTTAAAAACCAAAGGCTGTACAGAATGGTCAACTTTTAGAAACCAACAAAAGTAAAGACAGGCTGATTTCTCTTAGGAAGAAATTATTTGCATAATCAAGTTGCTCCCACAGAGACCTTGTCCTGTTCTGCACAGCAGCCTAGCCTGGAAAGTAGTCAGGCATGTTGAGAAACCTCTGCTGATGATCCCAAATTCTGAACGCTCTTCTTCAGATAGACAACTAAATTGTTTAGGCCTTTGCTGGTTGAAAGCTTGGACCAAACTGGAAGCTAGTTCAGCCAATTCAGGATTCTAAAGTAGCATTGAGGAAAGGAGGATTACTAATAAAATGAATTATTATTATTTTATTATTAAAAAGTGTATGCAACAACCTCATTTTGCACTAGCTGTACCTTCCAAACACATTTCAAAGTCAGTCCTACATGTTTCCAAACATGTTTAAAAGTCAGTACATTGTAGTATATGAGCTGAGAAGTAAGTAAGGCATGGATTACTGTGACCAAAAGAATCTTCATCTGGAAGCAGTGAACTAATCGAGGCTGGGCAAAGGCTATCTTGGTCACAGCAGCCATTTTTCTTTCCAGAAGCAATGCTGAGCCTAAGAACACCCCAAACTGCAAATGGGGTATTTTGAAGGAACTCCAACAGCACAGCCCATAATTCCAATCCCAAATTGGCTTCAAACTTCAGAAGACTGCATGACCTCCCACAGTGGCTTCAGACAGTTCTTGTAAAGCATAAGGAATAGTGCCGAGTCCTGAGGTCATACATAAACTAACCATATTTATCCATATAATTTCTCAACAGTGAAGAATCAAGTTACGTGGTTGTATTAAACACAGACAAATGGTTCTGTCAGTTTTTATACACTGGGTATTTTAAGGACCTATTCCATTTCCTCCCTAGGAAAAAAGAAATTCTGTACTTCAACTATAATTCAGTATATATCCCACAAGTCTGCATTAGTACAGAATATGGTATTGGGTATACATTATAGCTTCACTATAAAGCTATATAAAGGATCCATCAGTATTACTTAAGCCGACTGCATTTGAGACGGTGTTAAAACACTGCTTGAGTAAGACTTGGTGTCAGAAAGCAGCATTATTCTAAGCCAGGGCTGTCCAGCTGGCGCCCCCCGGGCCGTATATGGCCCCCCAGCCCCTTCCCCACGGCCCCCTACCCCCTGCAAGATATCTGCTTTTAAAGATTTTTTTTTAAAATTTAAAAAAATATTTTTTTGAATATTTTTTTTATTTTTTATTTATTTTTTTCGCGGCGGGGGGGTGAGGGGCGGGGCAGGGAGGAGGAGCAGGCTCTCTTCCTCCTCCTCCTACTTCCCTCCCTCCCCCCTCTCTTTCTCCCTCCCTCCTTCTTTCTCTCTTTCCCCCTTTCATTCCTTCCCCTTCCACCACCTGAAGGAAAGAGGGAAGGAGAAAGTGAGTGCACGAGTGAGAGGGGGCCAGGCCAGAAAAAAAGGCGGGGCTGAGTTCGAGCACGGGGGTGCTCATCCATTCCCTTTCCGGCTTCCTTCTCTTCTGAGGCTTCGTGCCAAGTTTGGTCCTGATCCATCATTATTTGAGTCCATAGTGCTCTCTGGATGGAGGAGAACTACAACTCCCAAACTCAAGGTTCAGTACTTTCTGTTGCTCTCATGAGAGTTTAGGTTTGATTCAACATGGCTGAGGAATGCTTTGATTGTGTTTTCCCCTTATGGCAGAAGGAGATTGGACTGGATGGCCCTTGGAGGTCTCCTATTCTAGGAACCCATTGTAATTATTACATCATCATCAGAGGCTGAATGGCCATCTGTGAGGAATGCTTTGATTGTGTTTTCCCCTTATGGCAGAAGGAGGTAGGACTGGATGGCCCTTGGAGTCTTATTCTAGGAACCCATTGTAATTATTATTATTATTATTATTATCATCATCATCATCAGAGGCTGAATGGTCATCTGTGAGGAATGCTTTGATTGTGTTTTCCCCGTTATGGCAGAAGGAGGTAGGACTGGATGGCCCATAAAAGGTCTCAATAGTTAGGAACCCATTGTAATTATTATTATTATTACTATTATTATCATCATCATCATCATCAGAGGCTGAATGGCCATCTGTGAGGAATGCTTTGATTGTGTTTTCCCTTATGGCAGGAAGGAGGTAGGACTGGATGGCCCTTGGTCTCTATTCTAGGGACCCATTGTAATTATTATTATTATCATCATCATCATCATCATCAGAGGCTGAATGGTCATCTGTGAGGAATGCTTTGATTGTGTTTTCCCCTTATGGCAGAAGGAGGTAGGACTGGATGGCCCTTGGAGGTCTCCTATTCTAGGAACCCATTGTAATTATTATTATTATTATTATTATTATCATCATCATCAGAGGCTGAATGGTCATCTGTGAGGAATGCTTTGATTGTGTTTTCCCTTATGGCAGAAGGAGGTAGGACTGGATGGCCCTTGGAGGTCTCCTATTCTAGGAACCCATTGTAATTATTATTATTATTATCATCATCATCATCAGAGGCTGAATGGCCATCTGTGAGGAATGCTTTGATTGTGTTTTCCCCTTATGGCAGAAGGAGGTAGGACTGGATGGCCCTTGGAGGTCTCCTATTCTAGGAACCCATTGTAATTATTATTATTATCATCATTGTAATTATTATTATTATCATCATCATCATCAGAGGCTGAATGGTCATCTGTGAGGAATGCTTTGATTGTATTTTCCCCTTATGGCAGAAGGAGATTGGACTGGATAGCCCTGGATGGCCCTTGGAGGTCTCCTACTCCAGGAACCTGTTGTTGTTGTTATTATTATTATTAGCAGCAGAGGCAGAATGAATATTATGCCTTATCATTCAGGGTTATAGGCCTGTGTGGAAGGGCCCTGGCTTCTTATTTGACTTCCTTTCCACACATCTGAATAAAATCCCATGTTATTTGCTTTATATGAGTGTGGACTCCGATAATCCAGTTCAAAGCAGGTATTCTGGGTTATATGGCTGTGTGGAAGGGCCCTGAGTCCACACTGCAATATAATCCAGTTCAAAGCAGGTTTTGTGGGGTTTCCTGCCTGGATATTCTGAGTTATATGGCTGTGTGAAGGGTCCTGAGTCCACACTGCAATATAATCCAGTTCAAAGCAGGGACTGGGACTTGAGACTGGGATTTTGGTGTTCATCTCTATCTCCAAGTCAAAGCCCCGGTGTCCTCCACAGACACCTCCAAGGCGGGGAGAGGGCGGAGCCGGGGAGGGGTGGGGCAGGGGTGGAGCCAGGGAGGGGGCGGAGCTGGGGCGGAGCTGGGGGCGGAGGCAGACCCTTTGGCCCCCCAGGTCATCAGTAACTGGAATTCCGGCCACAGGTCCGGTAGAAGTTGGACAGCCCTGTTCTAAGCACTTTTGTGAAGTTCCACCTTTCAGTATTGGAAGCGTTCCCTAAAAAAGATTACATTGCCTACTAAGAAGTGTGAGGCAGTGTCTTGGTGCCCAAGGAATAGCCTAGTAAGATTTCAAATTCTCTATATGAGGCTTCACTATCCTATCTTACTCTTTATTTTTGGTAGTCATAGGAACGATGAGAATGTGAGAAACATAATATCTCAGTGCAGAATTATTACCAACATATTTAGAGCAACACACACAGCCCAGATTATAGCAATGGCTTCTTAGTGCAAACTCGGGAATTTAATGTAGCTTACAGGAAAGTGAATCCTGACTTTTCTATACTTCCCCTGCTTCTACTTCTGTAAAACCCACATCCCTGGTGGTTGAATACTGACATGTCCAACTGGAACACTCTTTCAACTTCCTTTAGGAACATAAACAACGTATGATTTTTTTTCACCTTCAACCAAAACTACATATCATTGTAAACCTTACATAGGCAATTTAGCTTTTTGTGTCTAATTTACATTTTTTTCTACAAAGAGATCTCTTTAAACTTTTAGAGCCAATCTATATAAGCTCAATTCACACACACACCACACACACACACATATATATGAGCAATTATCCACAAACATTTTTTAATGTTTAAGCTGGCATGATCTACCGACATTTCTCTGTCTGCAACTCCTATCATACTGCTATGTAATAACCTAACGTAACCTCTCATTTTCTATACTTTGAACCTTTTGCTCCAAAACTCACTTTTCTTTCTGTTTTCCGTGACTAATTTCAGCTTCGGCGCTGTCTGTTCCCTCTCTCACGCCTGCTCACATTAGAAAAACAGGAATGACAATGAATTTGAGAAGCTCTCCAGTCTCTGTATGAACTGCATTCTTCTGTGCATACTTATCCCTTTTCACCTTTTCTCTGTCTCCAAGTATTGTTTTTTTATGATTTGACAAGTCTGATGGGGCACAATGCTACCATTAATATGCAAAAATACTTTTCTCCTCCACTTTCTATCTCCTGTAATGTTACATCATAGCTGTTGTTACCCCCTTGAGGTGATGACAACAACTGGGCACTGGCTTCACTAGCATGTTTTTGTGTGTGATAAAAACGCAGACAGTTTCACATGCTTTGAACTATAAATACAGATTAATTTCTAATACTGGTAAGAAATATATAATGTGTGGTGCAGCTTAGACATACCATAAGAGAGGATTCTGCTCCTCTCTAAAATAAAGATTGTTGGGCATGAGACAGTCCACAAGTGAATAACAGAAAATAGCAGGAGGTTGTGGTTGCAGACTAGAGGCTGTATGTGTATGTTACAGGGTCTGGAAAAGATACTGTTTTAATACAACACCCAGAATCTCCCATCAAGAAGAATGAGAGGTTATGCTCATATAGGAATTGTTGATTAAGGATTTTCCCATTGTTATCCTATTTGGGGAATAACTGAACAGGCTTAAACACACCCCCTTCCATCAGGGTTCAGCAAATGCCCAAAGTTGACTCTTGAATTTCACAGATGCATCCTGTAACTGACTTGAATCAAGTCCTCTGTTGTCCCATTATGATGCAGTTTTGAGGAGAGCCTATTTAAATAAGCTGATGAACTATTTGTTTCTCCTAGTACCACACACCCTTTAACCCTATTAAGAGGGTGCCCACAAATTATTTTTATTATTATTTATTATTATTGTTTCAATTTAAATACCACCCTTCCCAAGAAGGCTCAGGGTGGTATACAACAACAACCAACACAATCACAGTAAAAGATTAAAACATAAAAACAGCTTTAGACCAGAGTGGACTATGCAGCATTAAAGATTAAATGCCTGTTGAAAAAGGTAGGTCTTGCAGGCCCCCCTGAAGGTCTTCAGATCAGTTATTGATCGGGTCTCCTCAGGAAGGGCGTTCCAGAGAACAGGCGCTACTGCAGAAAAAGCGCGCTGTCACGTCGATGATAAGCAGCAGACCTTGAGAGATGGAACCTCCAATAGATTTCGATCCATGGACCGTAGTGGTCTCTGGGGAATGTGCGGGGAAAGACGGTCCTTCAGGTACACTGGCCCCAGACCATGCAAGGCCTTAAAGGTTAGTACCATCACTTTGAAGGCAATCCGGCACTCAATCGGGAGCCAGTACAAACGCTGCAAGACTGGCGTGATGTGACATGATAGTGTCACTCCAGCCAGAAGTCGAGCTGCAGCGTTTTGCACCATCTTCAGTTTCCGGATTACCGACAAAGGAAGGCCAATGTAAAGGACGTTACAGTAGTCCAGTCTTGAGATGACCGTGGCCTGGATTACCGTAGCCAGGTCGTCACCGGAGAGGTAGGGCGCCAGCCGCCTTGCCTGGCGCAGATGGAGAAACGCTGCTCTGCTCACAACGGAGACCTGAGCCCCCATCGTCAGCAGAGGGTCCAATTAGACTCCCAGGCTTTTAACCAAGGTTGACGGGGTAACCACCCCGCCGTCCATGATTGGCAACCGGAGCTCCCCCAACCCCCAGGACAACCCAGCCACAGGACCTCCGTCTTTGACGGGTTCACCTTCAACCTGCTGGCCCGTAGCCACCCAGTCACGGCTTCAAGGCACAGATGGACATAATCAGGCACAAAGTCTGGCCAGCCAGCCATCCTCAGCACCAGCTGGGTGTCATCAGCGTACTGATGACACTCCAGACCAAATCTACACACCAGTTGGGCCAGTGGACGCATATAGATGTTAAATAATAGAGGAGAGAGGATAGCCCCTTGGGGGACCCCACAATTAAGAGGGACCCTTTCCAAGACCATTCCTCCCCTCTCCACCCGTTGTCCCCGATCTTGGAAAAAGGAGGCCACCCATTTAAGGGCGGACCCCCTAACTCCCGTCATGGCTAAATGGTGGATCAATAGAGAATGGTCAACTGTGTCAAATGCTGCTGTGAGGTCCAATACCACAAGAAGCGCTGACCCGCCTTGGTCCAACTGACAGCGCAGCTGGTCTGTGATGGAGACCAGCACAGTCTCTGTCTCGTGTTCCAAACGGAAGCCGGACTGGAAGCGATCTAATCCGGCTGAATCGTCCAAGAACCGCTGCAGCTGTCCTGCTGCTGCCCTCTCAATTACCTTGCCCAGAAACGGTAGGTTCGAAACTGGGCGGTAATTGGAGAAAACCAAGCCATTTAGACCCGGTTTCTTCAGCAGCGGACTTACCATTGCCTCTTTTAAACTCTCTGGGAAAACTCCTTGCTCAAGGGAGCCATTTACTATATTCAACAGAGGTCCAGGTAACCCCTCCCAGCAAGATCTAACAAGCCAGGAGGGGCATGGGTCGAGGGAGCAAGTTGTTGGTCTAGCTACAGCAATGATATTGTCAATCTCCCCTACATCCAGCAGCTGGAACTGGTCGAAGGTAGGCCCGTCGAGTGGCCACGGAGTCTCAAGTTCACTCACTGTATCAACCGTGACCGGGAGATCCTGGCGGAGTAGTGAGATCTTGTCTGCAAAGAAGCTCTGAAAAACCTCAGCTGACGGGGTCAAATCATTATTATTTGGGACGGTAGGGACCGTCGTCAAGGACCGAATGATTCCAAACAATTTTGCTGGGCGTGAGCTAGCAGACTCTATCAGAGAGGCATAATACAATTTTTTGCCTCTCTGATAACATGCTCATAAGCATCCTTAAATAGCTTATAAGTCGATCTCATAGCTTCGTCACGATGCTCCCGTGTACCAAGGCGACCGATTCTTGTGGGGGCGGATAGGGCGTCTAGGGGCAATCTCGTCGAGTGCGGTGGAGAGGAAATTAACACAATTTCTGTGGGTTGTGGGTGTTTTTTCTTCCTTTCACTGACTCTTCTTTCCATAAACAATTCAGCATTCCAGGGCTTGGTACTCTGTTTAGGTTACAAATAACTGAGGTCTAGTGCAAGCTCCAGAAGTGAATGTTAGGCAAGTGCACTGACAGGAGGGGAGAGTAGTAGTGATGATGATATTCTTGTTCTACAAGTGCATCTTTCATTAAGAAGATGCCTCAGTGGAGTATACAGTATGTTCAAGCTGGTATTAGTGATCACAAAACTTTATAAATAGGAACTATTTCCTCTTGTCCTGGGATCATTGATTAAGGATCACTCAAATTGAGGGTCTGCCCATCTTCCATGCACATTATTAATATTTTAAGAATGAAAACCATGTGATTTTATACACTTCCTAGGATACTGACCTTCCACCAGTTTTAAAGATTAGATCAGCATTTGGTGCTCCCTTTGGATGCTGATAACGAGGCCGCCGTTCTCGATTCGTATTTGCTGGAGCTGGCCGCTGAGCCAGGGACTGCATCATCTCTGCATATTAATATTTTGGGGAAAAAATGTTATACTGAGAAGAAGTAGGCAGGGCAACACTACAAGGAATTTCAAAGGTCAAAAAACCATAATGATCATGTTGTTCAATTCTTTCATTTCTCAATTAAAAATACAGAGGCATATTCTGTGTAACAGCCAAACCTCTCTGGCAAATGATCTGCAACAAACTAGCAAACAAAAATATCCCAGTTATTGTCTAGCTTAACCTTTCCTTTAAGAATGTCTTAGATTACAGCACAGATATGTCAAAATAAAACCTAAAGGGAAAAAGTTTTGAGAAGCAAAAATATAGTGTTGAATTCCTGAATATTTCAGTAAACTCTTATTCCTATGCAGAGATTAAGGCTAAAAAAAACCCCCAGAGCAGTGACCCATCTATATATATATAAATACTTGTGTTGCAATTAGTACCCTCTAAACAAAAAAACCACTGAACGAAAACACACCAAATTTGGCCACAAAACGCCAAACAGGCCAACACTCAGAACAATTTAAGAAAGCAAAGACAATCACTTGCAAATCGCAAAACAGTTGAGACTACATTTCCCAGCTTGCCCCACACTCTCTGCCTCAACGCAACCCATTCAGAACCTGTTTGGAAGGTGCATGCGCGGAGCTGGGGGCTGGCCTTTCTTTTTCCCTTCCTAGCGGGGGAGGTGAGAAGGAGGGGGAGCTGTCCTTCTCGGTGTCAGTGCACATGCGCGCGTGTTGGCAGGCAGCTGGGTTCCTCCTCCAGCCTGTCACTGGATAACAACGAGCTGGGCCGCGGCGGCTCTCTGGTCCCTTCCTCTGCTTCCTCCTTCCGCTCCCCAGCACCGCCGCCGAGAGGGAGGCCGAAGGGGCCGAAGCAGCAGCAACAGCTGGAGCGGAGAGCCGACATGAGGCAGGAGACCTTGGCCTTGGCGATAGAAAAAGGTGAACAGGCAAGGGCTGGGCCCTATCTAGCCAGCCCTCAGAGCCTCCTGTGCCTTTGGGGTTTCTCTCAGGCCCCACCCCCTCCTTCTGAGGGTGTCTTCCCCTTCCTCCATTGCTCAAGCCTCATCCCTCCTTCCCACCCCTCTTTTGAGGGCCTCTGCCTCCCCCACAAAGGTCTTTCGGGTGCCCCTTCTCTTTCCCTTTCTCCTGCATCCCTCACAGGTTCCCCAACTTCCATGGTGAGACACACACAAACTTTACTCAATGGTGGTGATTCGTTTTGGGTCAGTTTCTTTTCCTCCTTCAGGCTTTCCCAACATCCCACCTCCCATGGTGTGATGTAACATCTCCCCCTTCCCCATTTCTGGTTAATAATACCCTACAAATCATTCCTCCCTCCCTCCCTCTTTCTTATCTTCCTTTCCTGCCATGCTTTCCCCAAAATGGCAGAGCACACACACACCCTTTGAAGAAGAGACCCTAAGGGTTATCCAGTTCTGCCACTCAGGAGAACACAATCAAAGCAACCTCAACAGATGGCTACCCAGCCTCTGCTTAAACACCTCAGAGAGGAGATTCCATCACACTCAAGAATCAACAGTCTTTCTCTCCAATTTCCCCAAGTAGAGTCAGGGCACCTCACAAACATTACTAGGCAAATATTCTATATAATATACACAAATAATACAATCGATGGATTAAACCGTCTATGCCTTGAATATATATCTATATCTTTATATGATTTTGCCATTTTGTATAAAGGAGTATTACACACACACACGTAACGCTAATAGTATAATATACTGGGAGTGTGTGTGTGTGTGTGTATATAATCATCTATATAAATTAAAATGTAATGTTCATTTGTGGGATTAACATAACTCAAAAATCACTGGATGAATTGACTCCAAGCTGGGACACAAATTTGGACACAATACATCTATCAGGCCAACGAGTGACCATCACTCATAAAAACACTGAAAAACACAGCAGAAGAGTTGTTATATATATTACTATATAATATAATATTACTATTATATATTGCTATATTAAATAGACTCATAGAATAGAGTTAGGGATTGAGAGAAAAAGGAACATAAGAACATAAGAAGAGCCATGCTGAATCGGGCCTCAGCCCATCTAGTCCAGCATTCTGTGTCACACAGTGGCCCACTAGTTGTACACAGGGATCTCTAGCAGAAAGGAGGGCAAAACCCTCACCTGCTCCCGACCCCCACAACCAGTACCCGGGAAATCCTGCCTGCCTCCATCAACACAGAGGTGGCACTTGGATGTCCATTTCAGTAGCTACTGATTCCCTTGGTATCCATGAATCTGTCTAATCCTGCCTTGAAGCTGTCCAGGCTGACCGCTGTCACAACCTCCTCTGGAAGTGAGTTCCATAACCCAATGACCCTCTGGGTGAAGAAATATTTCCCTTTATTAGTCCTAACTTTCCTACCTTGGAGCTTTAGGGAGTGCCCCCTAGTCCTAGTGTTGTGTGACAGAGAAAATATTTTTTCTCTATTCACCTTTTCTATCCCATGCATGATTTTATACACTTCGATCAAGTCACCTCTTAAACGCCGTCTTTCAAGGCTGAAAAGACCAAGGCGTTGCAACCTGGAAGGAATGAAGGAGGGAAAGTGGGAAGGAAGGAAAGAGAGAAGGAGGGAGGGAAAGAAAGAGGGAAGGAAAGATAATGGAAAGGAAAGGCAGGAAAGAGGTAAAGAAGGAAGGAGAAAAGGAAATAAACAGTGAAGGAAGGAAACAGGGAAGAAAGGAAGGAGACAAAGGAAGAAGTAGAGAAAGGGGGAAAGAAAGAGAGAAGGAAGGATGGAACCAAAGATAGGAGAGAAGGGAAAGGGGAAGAAAAGGAGGGAAGGAATAGGTTGGCACCTCTCTTTCATAATACTCCTCCAGATATCTACCTCTACTTCGAAAATTCTTACTATAGGCCACAGCAACGCGTGGCAGGGCACAGCTAGTGTTTCTATAAACCAAGGAAATACATGGAGAGAACATGGCTCAATGGTGTGGGAGGATGAATCTCAGAATCAATAAAAAGAGTTCAAAAACACTGCCATACCCTGATAGTCCTCTTGTTCCTGCCGTTCATTGATATCCAGTGTCAGTTTTTTCATTCTCATTCTCTCCTCTTGCTCAGCTTGTTGCTGATTCCAATGATTTGCAGCCAGTTGGGAGGACATCGGTACATTTAGTATCTTAAACTAAAAGGACCCAAGACATCTCTCAGAATTCAATAAAGAAACAAATGCATAACGAAAGACTGGAAGACTACAAGTATTATTCTTTAATTTTCATCCATACTTGCAACATTACAAATTGAGCTCTACTATCAGGGGCTTTTTAAATCCATGGTATGCCTGTAATAATCCCGCTGGCTAAAAGAAGATTACCTAAGAGAATACATTAATGATACTACGTTTCCAAGACAATTTTAGGAAGTAAAACAGACTTCATTTTTCCTTGACAAAACTTAGTGGAAAATGCACCATTCATTACAGTATTTTGTATTTTACATTATTTTCAGGATTTATATGAAGATTCAGACTGTTCACAGAAGTTCACATATGTTATTTTTGTTGCACCATGTCAGCTAGATCAGTGTCCTTTTTCTCATTTTTTCACACATAGAAGAGGTAAGACAGCAACACACCTAAAGAGAACTAGCAAGACCCTGGCAAAAGTGAGATTCTAAATAAAATTTTCCATAGATTGGTTTTAGCTATCACATTATTATATCAGCTGTCAAACTAGGCTAACACAAGAATGCTGCTATAAATTGACTAGGACAAGAGATATCCTGAAACGTGGCAATTTCAGTGGAGTTTTCTCACAGAAAACCAAGAAAACACAAAACTTTTAATTCATTCTAGTATGAGCAATCGGACACAATCTTATATTAGTTCTCCTCAATTTCAAATAAGGTTATCATGACGATGTAGATATACACAGAGCCCTAGGGCCTCATTTTCATAAGAGAATGGCAGCTGAAAAATACACAAGATGAAGAATATGAAATAGTTAAGAAACAAAAAACTCTTGAATCTCTTTACTCTTCAATACTCAACACTTTTTTTCTTTGTTCTCCCACTAAGGGATACTGGATCCCTGGCATTGTATCTTATATTTCTAATATCTCCCTTTTCTTTCTAAACAACTTTCCCCTTTAACCACTACCAGTATCCTTCAAGTAGTGGTACGCGTACTCTGAATGTATGTTGTAATGTTTTATGTCTTTTATGTTCTTTTTACAATGGAAACTAATAAAAACTATTTTTTTTAAAAAGAAACAAAAAACGCAAGTGACACCTCACCTGTTGCTTGTTGCCTTTTCGGGTCAACATGACAAAAGGCATTGTGTCTCCAGATTCAGATTCCCCCTCCCCACCGCCCAATGGTGGACCTTTCTTGAGTTGGCTCTTGAGATGCAAGGGGATGGCAACATCTAACTGGTGCACTTTCACAGACTCTCCACTCCTCTGCTGGAAAAAGCATATGACAAAAAAGTAAGAATCCAAGGACCAAAGGATTGGAATACAGGCTTACTAGATGCTTTGGTTTCAAAAACAAAATACACTTTACCTATTCATTACAATGCTGCTATTTGTGGAATGCTACCTTAGTGAGTAATCATGGTCATTGAGCACCAAGTATCTTTTTAATTTTCTCTTTTAAGATACCAGTAGGCTTGTGCCTTTTCTTGTCATTACCATGAAGCTTCTGCTATTTCATTCTTGTTATTACTACTGACTTTTTGCTGCTCTTTTTACTGAAATATTTGATGCAAATAATAAATCAGGAACTTCTCTTCTTAGAAGAGAGGATGGTATAGTTCCTGGATGGGAAGGCCTGGAAAAAGAACCAGAAGAATAGGGAGGAGGAGGGGTCCCTTTTTCCTATTTCCCCCCCACATTTTTTCTGGGGTTTTTATTTTCAGGCCTTCCCATCTCTCTTTATGGAACTTTGGATAGAACCAAGCAGAATTATTAGAAGGAATTATTAAAAAGTAAAACCCAAGACTGTTAAATGCCTATGGGAATGCATTATTCAAGTTGAGCATATTACTTAAACATGAAATGTCATTTTATTTTTTATTTATTTATTATTTCGATTTGTTAGTCGCCCCTTCTGATAGGCTCAGTTTATGTAACTACAAGCAAACTACTACCTGTAAATTTTCCAGCATCATTTTGTCCAGTGCCTGAATAAAATCTTCATCTTCAGCACAAGGAACACGCTTAAGTCCACCGCCTTTAATCATTACCTCCTGGTAAATAGAAGACAAATGTATTACATTCTATATATTTATACATACAGTTTTCTCTTCATTGGGGGGATATTTCATCTAAAACAAATATTTGACACTGATGTCTGATGTTTTAATTAAAGTGTGGGAAAATTTCACTCAGCAGAACAAAATATTTTCAAATGGTAGAAATATGAAATCTTTATCTTAATCCTTTGACAATTATACGTAATGTTTCAGCTGTGTGAACAACAGCATGTACTTCATAACACAGATGTTTTTACAGCTACATAATACTGGTCTACAACTGCAATAAACTATTTGTTTATACCAGTACATGTTGATGACTACATTGCAGTTGGCTCTCCGTATCCAACGATTCTGTATCTACCAATTCAACCCTCCACAATTTGAATTTTTTAAAATCCCAAAAGCAAACCTTGATTTTGCCATATTTATTTATTTATTTAAATAAATAAGGCTAGGATAGTGGCTGCAACTCGTCCGACCACTTGCTCCCTCGATCCGTGCCCCTCCTGGCTTGTGAAAGCTTGCCTGGAGGGGTTACGAGACCCTCTGTTGAAACTAGTTAACACCTCCCTTGAGCAAGGAGTGTTGCCAGAGGGTTTGAAAGAGGCAGTGGTCACTCCATTGCTGAAGAAACCGGGATTAGACCCCACGGTCCCTTCCAACTACCTCCCAGTATCCAACTTAGCGTTCCTGGGCAAGGTAGTTGAGAAGGCAGCAATGGAGCAGTTGCAGTCCTTCCTAGATGACGCAATTTGGCTAGACCCCTTCCAGTCCGGCTTCCGTTTGGGGCATGGGACGGAGACGGTCCTGGTCGCCATCACAGACAGGCTACATTGCCAGCTCGACCAGGGCGGGTCGGTGCTGCTCGTGCTATTGGATCTCACGGCAGCTTTTGACACTGTCGATCACAATCTATTGACCCACCGCCTTGCCGGGGATGGAGTGTGGGGAAGAGTCCTTAAATGGGTGTCCTCCTTCCTCCAGAACTGGCTTCAGCGAGTGAGGAGGGGCGAGGTTGTCTCCGGGGTCGCTCCACTATTATGTGGGGTGCCTCAGGGGGCAATTCTCTCCCCTCTATTATTCAACATCTATGTCCGATCACTTGCACAGCTGGTACATAGCTTCGGGCTGGAGTGCCATCAATATGCTGATGACACCCAGATCATTCTGGGGATGGAGGGCAGGCCTGAATCCGTACCCGATAATTTCCATCATTGCCTTGAGGCCGTCACTGGATGGCTGCGAGCCAGTAGGTTGAAGGTGAATCCGGCTAAGATGGAGGTCCTGTGGCTGGGCCGTCCAGGTACGGGTGGGGTTCAGCTTCCAACCCTGGACGGCGTGGCACTATGCCCGTCATCAGCTGTTAAAAGCCTAGGTGTCACCTTGGACTCTCAACTGACGATGGAAACACATATTTCCATCGTCAGTCGAGGAGCGTTTTTCCATCTCCGCCGGGCGAGGAAGATGGCCCCCTATGTGTCCCGCCACGACCTAGCCACAGTGGTCCAAGCCACGGTCATCTCGAGACTAGACTACTGCAATGCTCTGTACATTGGCCTTCCTCTGTCTGTGATCCGGAAACTTAAGCTAGTGCAGAACGCTGCAGCGTGCTTGTTGGCAGGCTCGCCAACACGCTGCCACGTCACTCCCATCCTGCGTGAACGGCATTGGCTTCCTATAGAATCCGGAGATCACCTTCGAAGTGTTGGTATTGACCTTTAAGGTCTTGAATGGTCTGGGGCCAGTGTACCTAAGGGACCACCTTTCCCTATACTGTCCCTCCAGGCCACTGCGTTCAGAAACTCACAACCTCCTAGAGATCCCGAGTTGTAGAAGTTTTCATCTGACTGCAACAAGGAGAGTATTTCGGGTTATCGCGCCAACTCTCTGGAATGCCCTCCCACCCGAGGTTCGCGCCTTGACCAATCTGTTGACCTTATTGTTCAAACAAGCGTTTGATTGCTGAATAACCCCACTGGCACTTTACTGCAGACTTTACTGGTCTGATTTAGTCATCAACTATGAATGTAAGGAGTTTTTATACAGTATATGCAATGTTTTTATCTGTTTTTAATCGTGTTATAAGGTGTTGTAGGTAGATATGCGTGGTTGGTATATATGTATTTTATCTCCATTTATTTGTATCCCAATTGTTGTGAGTCGGCCCGAGCTGCACGGGAGTGGCGAAAGACAAGTTGAAACAAATAAATAAATAATAAACAAGCAAATGTGTTGCCACTTTGAAGGAATATTGGTGACTGGCAGCTAAACATTTAAAATGTTTCAGATAACCTGTAATAATAAGGGGGAAATGTTGTAGGACATCTCTTCAATGAAATACTTAAACCAGAAGGAAAATCCAGATAGGTGCTTGTTATTACATGCCTTCGAGTAATTTCAAATCTATGGTGACCCTTAAGAGAACCTATCAAAAAGTTTTCTTGCAAGATTTATTCAGGAGTTTGCCATCCTCTGAGGCCACAAGCATATGACTTCCCAAGATCAACCAATGGGTTTCATGGCTGTGCAGATTTGTATCCTGGTCTCCAGAATCACAGTCCAATGTTTAAGCCACTACATCATGCTGGCTCCTGCAGTTGTACTTTGCAGTATATGGAATTTCTGACTGCGTAACTGTGCATCTATCCTGACACATGATCCCTGTCATTTTCCAATGCATTTCCTGTTTTTAACCCAGGTTATATCATTCCAGAATTAATACAGGTTGAACCATTGCTACACAATGCCCACATTTCTAAGCATGTATTTTCCGGTCATAGTGAAGCTGAAAGGTTTTTTCCCCTGGTGATATATATGCTGTATGATCATATAACAATCTCTGTTTCTTCATCTTTTTCCATTTTGGTTTCCATTTGGATTCTCACTCTTTTATAACATTATGTTCTTAATTTTAGAGGAGCTACACATATACAGTAGAACCCCGGTTATTCGACTTCCGATCATCCGACACTCTGTATTATCCAACGCCATTATGTGGCCGATTGGAAACATTGCACCCTTTGATATGTGCTCAAGAGACCGTGTGGCTTTTTTTCCTGTCAGAAAAACTGGGAGGAGAAGGAAGAAGAAAGTGTATCTCCAAAGGTAAGGGAGGGAAGGGGGGGGGGGGATAAATCAAAAGAGAGAGGGATGGGAGGGGAAAAAGAAGGGAGGAGGGAGGAAGAAAGGAAACGAAATGGCTCCCCCCCCCCCCCTTTGCTCGCTGCTCTTGGTGCATGCAGAGCCTCGCTTTCCGGCTTTCTCTCCAACCCAGCCATGTTTCCAAATCAAGTGGAGGAAAGGGCTCATGACCGGAAGAAAGGAAATGTGGGAGCGAAGCCTCGTAGCCTTGATGGGCGGAGGATTCCCCCTTTCTTCCTACACACACACACACCTCTCTCTCTCTCCCTTCCCACTTTCTCTCCCCCCCCCCCCCAATGTACGCTTCCTCCTCTTCCTCCTCTTCCTCCTGTCAGAACCTGATATTCGGGGCCTGGAATTTGGCACCCAAACTCCAGATCCCTGACAGACACAACAGATAAGAAGGAAACAGGGTGGGAATCAACGGCCCTCAGTCCTGGCGGGAACAGCAGCATGGGAATGGGAGAAAGGCGGGAATGCACTGTTTGAAATGTGTGGGTATTGTATATAAGGAGGGAGGGAAGTTGTGGGATTCACTCTTGGCTTTGTATGCGTTAGAACAGTGCTGTCCAACTTCTGGCGGGTCCAGGGCCGAATAAGAGGTCACTGATGACCTGCGGGGCCGCTCGGCCCCGCCCCAGGCCCCGCCCCCAGCCCAGGCCCCGCCCCCCTAAAGCCACCGAAAAGGGCAGAAGGCGCGCCAAGAGCAGCGCGTCACAGGCCTGGCGTGATGCGCTGCTCTTGGCACCGCCTACTCCTCTTTCGGCGTCCCCCTCCCTTCCTAGGCCGGGGAGCCGCCGAAAAGGGCAGAAGGCGGCGCCAACGGCAACGCGTCACAGGCCTGGCGTGACGCGCTGCCCTGGCACCGCCTACTCCTTTTCGGCGCCCCCTCCCTTCCTAGGCCGGGGGAGCCGAAAGGAGGTAGGCGGCGCCAAGAGCAGCGCGTCACGCCAGGCCTGTGACGCGCCGCCGTTGGCGCCGCCTTCTGCCCTTTTCGGCGGCTCCCCGCCCTAGGTAGGGAGGGGCGCCGAAAAGGAGGAGCTAGCTCTCTTCCTCCTCCCTGCCCCGCCTCCCCCTCCCCCCCCCGGCCGCCATTTTTTAAAAAAGTTGGAATTTTTTTTAAAAAAAATTTTAATTGCCGGCTGAGGGCATAGGTAGGGCCGTGTCCAACAGGCTACGGGGCCGGATCCGGCCCTGGGGCCGCCAGTTGGACAGCCCTGCGTTAGAAGTTCTGTAGTAAAGTTTCCAGTGTTCCCAGATCGTTGTCTATGTGTCATTTGGAAGCGGCTGCAGTAAGCTGACACCTCCCTCTTTTACCTCTGACAGTCTAGAATCCTAGAAACGCCAGAGACGTTTCTTAAGAGGCTATCCAGTCCAGCCCCATTCTGCTAGACTGGAAGGCATAAGCCAAGCCCTCCCAACACAGAGCTACCCAGCTCCAGACGAGATTCTTCAGACAGTTGAACATTATCAGTGATTAGCAAACTTTTGTTTTCCAGTGTTGCCATTTCTCTATACTCAGTACGGGATTCTAGAGATGGTTGATCTACAGTATATCAGTGTGTTCCCAACTCTGGTCTTTCAGATGTTTCAGATTTCAAACATGATGTTTTGGTGCTTAATTTGTAAAATCTTAACGTAGTTTGACGTCTAATAGGCTTTTCCTTAATCCCTCCTTATTATCCAACATTTTCACTTATCCAACGTTCTGCTGGCCCGTTTATGTTGGATAAGTGAGACTCTACTGTAGATTGCTCAAGAGCTCTTGCTGGATTTGTTCATGGGAGAGGGAATGTATTTTAGTTTGTCTGCAAAATGTCATGCTGCATGACCTTATTTCTTCTGCAGTCTTCTTAGATTTAGCCCAAATTGTTCACCATGCCAAGATTGGCACCTTGCTGAATAACATTGTGTGCCCTAGTTTTAGCCTGAATTCTTTGCCATGCTGTCATTGCACCTCCCAACCTTTCTCCTGCAGAGTTTTCTCAGAAGGTTACTAAATGCTGCCATCTTTGGGCTAAACATAGGTGTCTCCTTTTTCTAAGAGTTGTGTTGCCTCGTTTATACCAAAACAGGCAACATCTTATTTCATCTGAGGACAGGGAGGCGAATTCCACTAGGTACCTTTTGCTAGTAGTATTCACTTGCTGCCAAAGCATCAACTATAGACCATTTTGTATATTTCAATACAGGCTTGAGCTAATAATCAGTTTTTATGTGATTAACTGTGGGGTTCAGTGAACTATTTCTAAAGCACCATTTATTCTAATTAAGGTGAATTATTAATTAGCCAAGGGACCAATAGAGCTTCATCTCTATAACTCACTATACCATACCATTATTGGGAAACAGATGTTTATGCACACCTTCTTTCTAAGGTAGTTAAATGGGTCCTTACAAGAATGTGAGGCTGATCCATTAGTTTTGTATTTCTATTAAGCTTCTATTAGCACTCTCTTCCTGATATAGTTATTTCTTAAGGTCCCAATTCAATGGATCATGCAACTCTCTGTATGTGTGTATGTTCAGTATCCATACTAGAATTCTGCCCGGGAGTCACAACATCTTTGTAATGTGATAGAGATGTGAATTGCCACACAAAAACAAACTCATTAACGCCAAGCATCTAGCTACTCCATATGTGCATAGTGCCTGGGGTGCTAATTCTTATCTTACAACTAACGATACATACAGTATTCTCTTCATCAGTCTCGTTCTCCTTATTAGAGTCTGTGAGATAATCTGTATTTTCTTCCTCCTCCTCTTCACC
The DNA here is from genome assembly GCA_030556195.1 of Anolis apletophallus. Classification (NCBI taxonomy): domain Eukaryota; kingdom Metazoa; phylum Chordata; class Lepidosauria; order Squamata; family Anolidae; genus Anolis; species Anolis apletophallus. The sequence continues at coordinate 46,261,900 of JARBWK010000009.1, read as the reverse complement.
CTCTTCATCATCATTGTCAGAGCCCTCCTGAAATGTTAAAAGAGATTTAATGTACAACCATAGGGCATGTTTTAACAGAATTCATGTAACCTGTTGTTTTCAAAGCTGCCACTGACTTCACATTTCCACAGACAATTACTCTATGTAACATGACTTTTCTTCCTGGGTTATATACGTCATTTCCTAATTGGTTCTGTCGCAAAACATGGAAAAGGTTTATTAAACTGCCAAAACTTTGTTTTTGCAGGACATGATATGCAGCACAGTTTTTCAATGAATATTTCATCGTGTCTCAAGCAATTCAACATAGTTTGTGGCAGCAACAAAAACAAAGTTTCTGGAGTATATCAACTACTTTCAAAGTAAGTGCCACAAAATTAAACAAGAAATAATACTTTAAAGCCAGGAACATAACAATTTTCAGATTTTGTTACACAATTTTATTTTGTTTTTTATTTACCATATGTACTCAAGTATAAGCCAAACTGAATATAAGTCAAGGCACCTAATTTGACCACAAAAAACCGGGGACTCTTATTGACTCAAGTATAAGCCAAGGGTGGGAAATGCAGCAACTACTGGTAAATTTCAAAATAAAAATTGATACCAATAACATTACATTAATTGAGGTATCAGTAGGTAAATGTTTTTTAATATTTACTGTATTTCAAAGAAAAACAGTAATCTAGCTCTGTAAGTGGAAAAATAGTGTCAACAAAAATAATATGGTATCAACAATAACTTTATAATAATGATGATTAATAAAAACTTGATTTGTATCCCCCTTTCTCCCCATGGGGACTCAGGCCATGGTAACAGACAAACATTCAATACCTATATAAATAATGCAGAGCTAGATATAGATATAAAATTATCTATATATATAAAAAGAGAGAGTCCATTTTTGACACTTATGCACGGACACACCATAACACCCAGACCCTCAAAACCCACCACACACATTTCAACAGACCAACACCTACAAACGTGGCACAAAAAAAACCCAAAGCATAACTCCTAAGACCCCTAAAACCGGCCCCCAAAAAACCCCATACAAACCTATGGAGGGATCCGGAACACCAAAAAACTACAACCAAAATGGCGCAAAAACCACTTCCTGTCCCACAAATAACACTCCCCCGGAAGTTGTCCCTCAAAAAAAAAAACCCGGCAGGAAACACATACCTAAAACACTAACAGACAGTTCGTAGCCTTCTCCCTCTCCTCCGCTGCCTCTCTTCCGCTCCCAGCAGAGGAGGGGAAGAGAGAGGGACCGTGCGGGCCACTTTCACAGGAGGAGCTGAGGGACGTGCGGCCAACCACAACAACGTTCTCCAAGGCAGCCCTCCTCCCTCCGAAGGTCACTCTTCGGCCCACCCTGTGGCTGGGAAGTGACGAAGGGAGCGATGGCGGCGGCGCAATGGCCGCTCTTCCGGCCCCTTTCGCTCTCCTCCTCCGCCTCCGTGCTGCTCCCTGAAGAGGGCGAAAGGGACCCCAGCGATCGCTCTCCCTTCGCCCTTTTCTTCTGGAAGCGGAAGAGAGATCGCGCGAGGCCCCGCTCGTCCTCCTCTTCAGGGAGCAGCACTGAACCGGCGGGAGGAGAGCGCACAGGGGCCGGAAGAACGGCCATGGCGCCGCCGCAATCGCTCCCCCCTTCACCACTACCCTGCCACAGGGTGGGCCGAAGAGCGACCTTCGCAGGGAAGAGGGCTGCGGTGGAGAACGGTGCTCTAGTCGGGACCACGTCCTCCACCTCCTCCTGCGAAAGGGGCCACGCGGTCTCTCTCCCTTCCCCTCCTCTTCTGGGAATGGCAGAGAGGAACCGGAGGAGAGCGAGAAGGCGGCCATCAGGAACCAGAACAGACGGACAACGAAGACACAGGCAAGCTGACAAAAAACAAAACAAAAAAACACCCACTACTGCACAAAAAAACACAAACCTACACAAATAAACACATACATAGACACCAATAGTATACATACACACACAAGTATATACTAATTTCACATATGCATTTCCCCCTGAAATATTTGCAAATCCTCTTTACGTTCATTTCCCTTTTGCAATATTTCCAAGCCCTATATATCTGTTTATATCTATCTAGACATTTATTTATTTATTATTCGATCTTATATTCCGCTCCTTCCTGCAGGCTCGGGGCAGATTACAACATACAATAAAACATGCTGCGCATACAACCTGCAGCCATACATAGCATAAAACATAAAACATTAAACCATAAAACCAGTATACAATAAAATCCACAGAAATTCACTTTCTAAAACTCCAGGCATGAACCCCTCAGGACAGATCAGTTAGTCAAAAGCCAATTTGAAGAGGCCAGTTTTACATCTCTCTATATGTGTGTGTCTGCATTTCCCCTGCAATATCTGCAAGCCCTATATATGTCAGCTGGTAGGTTCTTGAACAAAAGCCACGCTCACACAGATGGTACTGAATACTCAGTTTATTGGAGCCTTCTCACAGCAAGAAAAAGAGAGAACTGGAGATTTCCCGCCCAAACAGTTTATATAAATCCTAACTCCCTCCTTCAGTTGCCCCCCTCCATTTGGTACTTTAGCAACTGCAGCTATCCACTGTATCAAATGTAACAATTGTATTGAGTCCAGGCAGTTTGTTTTGTTAACTGCCCTTGAATAGACAATATATCTCTATTCATATCTATCAAGACATGTCTATATATATATATATATATATATATATATATATATGTGTGTGTGTGTGTGTGTGTGTGTGTGTGTGTAAGCCCTATATATATATATATATATATATATATCTGTTTAGATATCTCTCTCTCTCTCTATAGAATTATATCTATATAGGATTTGCAGAGACTTGCAAACATATGAAAGGAAAAGTTTTATATAAAAATAATTTATACATATAGATACAGATATACAGGTACATGGAAATATCTAGATATCTATATGTATATAGGATTTACAAAGACCTGCAAACATTTGAGGGGAAAATTCATTTATAAAATTAATGTATATAGATAGATAGAGATATATAGCAATCTCCTGCCATGTGTTGCTGTGGCTCAGCCTGTGTATATGTTTTTTTGTGTGTGTATATATTTGTGTGTATATACTGTATGTATATATGTTTGTTTGCATAGTTTTGCGCATGTGTTGTAATGTATCTTTTATTTTTGGGCTTTTTAATTTTCTTCTGCAGTGTTTTTCAGTGTTTTTATGAGTGATGGTCACTCGTTGTCCTGATAGGTGTATTGTGTCCAAATTTAGTGTCAACTCGTCCAGTGGTTTTTGAGTTATGTTAATCCCACAAACAAACATTGCATTTTTATTTATATAGATAGATATTGCAAAGGCTTGCAGGGGGAAATATTAATCTGTATGAGAAATTAACAAATATTTCAGGCAAAAAATGTATAAGTTTAATTATCTTCAGGAGAAACATGCATATAAAGCAGTGGTTTTCAACCTTTGGGCCTCCAGATATTTTGGATTTCAACTCACAGAAATCCCAGCCAGCTGTTAGGAACTGTGGGAGCTGATGCCCAAAACATCTGGAGGCCCAAAGGTTGGGAATCACTGATATATAGAAACATATTTATAGATCTATAGAGCTTGCAAAGGCCAATGAACACTTCCAAGGGAACAAAAATGCACATATAAAGTTAATACATTTAGATAGACAAAAAAACTAGGAAATTGGGCAAGTTTGAAAGAGTCACAAATAAGGATGACATGAAATGTATTCCCCTTCCCTCCCATTTGACAGGAAAAGAAAACACACTGTTAAGGGAGACAAGGAGATAGCGAAGTATATCATATATTGCAAACAATGGCCTCCAGGCTTCGCTGCTCGGCCTTGACCCCGTTATAAGTGGAAGGAGGCTTTTTTAAGCTCAAAAAGGGCTGCAAACATGGCTTATCTTTGAGTATATATGGTAGTTGTATTTGGATAGCTTGTTTTTGCAATTGTATTACATCGGTTTTATATTTCTAGTTTCATTTCACAATAAAAACCATAATCATCTTATCTTTAAATATATGCAATACTCCATAACTCTGTCAGCTTTAGTACACCTTACCAATTGCTCAGTACTCAACAAATGTTCCCTAGCAAAAACACAACCCAACATTTATCCAGTTATTTAATTGCTAAGTTCAGATAACACAAGATTCTCTTGAAATCAAACTAATTTATAAACCAAAAGAACTCAGACTAGATACAGTATTTATCATATATACTGGAAGCACAGCTGAGGATTTCAAATCCCACCTACTCAAACCGTAGCTAAAAAAAACCACTGTTAAGAAAAGGATCACCTCTTCCTCTGGGTCATTTATTTCACTTTCATTTCCTGATTGTTCTTCCATCTCAACTCCTCCTTCCTCTTCCTCCTCATCCTCCTCTAGATTCTCTCCTTCTGTCATTGAATCTTTAGAATCCTTGTCATTCACAAGGCCTAAGAAAGGAAACAAGGAAGAATGATCAATGATTATATTAAGGAAAACTTAGACTAAGAATGTGATCCATCACAGACTCACTTGGTAGTAAAAGGTAAAGGCTTCCCCTGATATTAAGTCTAGTTGTGTCCGACTCTGGGGAGTGGTGCTCATCTCCATTTAAAAGCCGAAGAGCCTTAGACTCTTGGAGGTGGACATCTCCAAGGCCATGAGGCCAGCATGACTGCATGGAGCCCCATTACCTTCCTGCAGAAGTAATACCTTTTGATCTACTCACATTTGCATGTTTTAGAACTTCTAGATTGGCAGAACGTGGGCCTAACAGCAGGAGCTCACCTCTCTCCCCAGATTCGATCCCACAACCTTTTGGTCAGCAAGTTTAACATGCTGCGCCCCCAGGGGGCCCCTGGTACTTCGTAGTACATCCCAGAAAAATTAATACGATTTCTGAGACATATAAAGAATTAGGACAGGATATCATCATCATGCTTCAGTAAAAGATAAGCAACTACCATAACTTCAAGACATGCCCCCCTCAATGTTATTCATTCCACAATACTTTAAGATCAAAGCAATCAATACCAATCAAGGGATTTATATTTCTGCTGCTCACTAAACTGACTGAATTGTTATCAAGTACTGCACCTTCCTGTACAATGGGAAACCCAAAGACCAGCCTCTAAACTGCCATCACATGCCTTGGATCCAATATAAAGAACCATGGAGCAATTACGATGTAAGCTATATGAGTCCTTTTAAATATCATTCCACTCTTTTTCATTCCAAAATAGAAGTCCAGCCAAAGGTACATTTCAAGTACAGGCAGTTCCCAAGTTATGAACATCCAACTTACAAACGACTCCTAGTTACAAATGGGGGTGAATCAACAGGAAATGAGAGAACACTATCCCTCGAAGGGAAATTCACTCCTGGAGGACTAAGACACTTTAACTATTTGGAATGCTGGCTTGTCCCACTTGTATTATATGGCTGCCATGTTACATTTCAATTTTTTAATGTAACTGTATTTTAAATTGCTTTCAGGATATTTCTTGTAATGTTTACTAATGTTTTAGTAGTCAGCTATATCTTATTGGATTGTTTTATTTTTTATCACAATGCTTAACTCTTCATCGTAAGCTCACTGTTATTACTGTTGCTTTATTGTGTATTATTTTGATATGTTTGTGCTCACCTGAGGCATTGAATGCTTGCCTTTTTGTGTGTGTAAATAAAGAAATAAAGTGTTGTTGTTGTTATTATTATTGGAGGGGGAAACAGAAAGAGCCTCCTCGAAGACTGAGTAAATACAGTTGGGCGTCCCCCGGGCAACATTTCTCATAAATGGCTAATATTTCCAAATCCAAAAGCATTGGTTTTAAACATTTGATGCAATGATTTTGATATGAAATAAATAAATATTATTGGAAGAGTTATCATGGGGAGAAGGTGTCTCTGCTGAAACTTTATCACCAATTCTTGTATCCACAACAAGCCAAATTTTCAGAATGTAATTATCACAGGGGCAGAAAGTGAAGCAAAATCTTTTGAACAGGGGCATAGACAGCAAAACAAACTGCACTGTCAGGAACCGATATTCGGGGCCTGGAGTTTGCCGCCCGAAATCCGGATTACTGACAAACCCAAACAAAGAAAAGCCTCCCACCTGGCCTGGAGTGTGGGAAGGAAGGGCCCGGTGCCTTGGCGGGAAACACTGAGAGGGAATCGGGAAGTGGGAAAGTTATGTTTGAATTGTTTGGAACTTGTATATTTTATCTATTTATTTATTTATTGGACTTATACACCGCCACTCCCAGGGGCTTGGGACGGTTTACAACATAGTTATATAAGTACAAGTAGTAAATAAAACACAGATAAAAACACAGAATAAAAATCACAAGCATTTAAAAGCCTGCCTGAACAAGTGTGTCTTGCAAGCTCTGCGGAAGGTGGTCAGATTTCGCAGAGCCCGCATCTCCGGTGGCAGAGCATTCCACAGTGCTGGGGCAATGATGGAGAATGCCCTTCGCCTAGTTGAAGTCAGATGGAAAGACTTCACACTGGGAATGTCTAGAAGATTCTGGTCTTCTGAACGTAATGATCTCGGAGGGTTATATGGAATAAGGCGATCCTGTAGGTACACTGGTCCCAGACCATACAAGGCCTTGAAAGTAAGAACTAACACCTTGAAGGTGATCCGGTATTCAATTGGCAGCCAGTGCAGATTCTGCAATATTGGTGTTATACGGCAACTCGCAGGCTCCCCTGCGAGCAGCCGGGATGCAGCATTCTGCACTAGCTTAAGTTTCCAGATCACAGTCAAGGGTAGGCCAATGTAAAGAGTGTTACAGTAGTCAAGTCTTGAGTATATAAGGGGGAAGTGGACACACAGCAGGCACTCTTGGCTTTGTGCATGTTTGCATCCTATAGTAAAGTTGTCAGTGATCCCCAGAATGTCTTCTGTGTGGTTATTTGGGAGCAGCTATAGTTGGAGCTGACACTGCACGGTGTTGCACTTCAGACACAAGTATCCCCCTAGTTCACACACACATCAGACAGTCTTTGAAATAATAGTCTTTTATTGAAACATGTAGTGTCCAACAAAAGGGTAGAAGAAGATAGACCATAAAATATATCCAAGGTAAGCACACAGTCCATAAATTCCAGGATCCAAAAAGATAAAGGTTGAAAGCTTGATACTAAATTCTAAGACAGTTCAATGCAGCAAAGTACCATCTATGAAACAAGGCCTAGGCAAAAAAACATGAGCAAGGAAATATTGACGTGATCTTTTCTAAACGAAGCCTGGAAACTGAAGCTAGGATCTTTCTTACAATCTTAAGTACAGAAAACCCAGTTTCACTTTGTATCTCCTGAACGGAGCCTGCAGCTGCGGCGAAGGTCATGGGAAGCTTGTCTATACTCCAGAATGTTTGCCCTGCGATCAAACGTCATCCCTTGATCATTAACATTCTCAGGTGCAGCACTATCTCCTTCAAGGCCTTCGGCACCCTTAACGAAGGAATTCTCATCCTGTTCTCAGGAGCAAAAACCTCATCTGAAGGTTCCCTTTGCACATCAGCATTCTCAATGACAATCCCATCATGCACATGAACACAAGGCTGAAACACCACACACGAGGTGGTAACCCTTCCCTATGGTATCCAAAGCTTCCCTCTCTCTTTCTCTAGATATAAATAATCTGGAGTTAAACTTTAAAAATGTACCTGTTCTGACTTACAAACAAATTCAATTTAAAAACAAACCTACAGAACCTACCTTGCCCATAACTTGGGGACTGTCTGTATACAAAAAACTACATCAAAGTATCTGAAACTGAAAATTACTTTCTTTAAAGGAATTAATCACTTAAACACAGAGAAGACAATTACTTTAATGCTGGAACATAATTGTCTTCTCCGTGTCTTCTCAGATCCTAAGCGCAATTCGTGATGGCAGTGACATGCACCTATACGAAATACCAAAATGCTCCACCTTCTGGTTCCGCACATGGCTTTAGACAGAAAATAATAACGTTCCCTGTTCACTTTTGAATCTCTGTTGTGAATGCTAGTAACTTTTGATAGAGATCTATTCCATCTCACATATTTCATCAGAGCATCATAATAATGGCTTTTGTTACTTCTTGTTGTTACTTTATAATGTGGATGGAAATATTGCATCCCATAGATAGTTTTTGATCCTCACAACTCTCCTCCCATTTTTTAAAGAAATTAAATCCTTCTACACCCCCAAAAGACATAAGTTTGACACCTTGGGAGAGCAGCCTGTTTTAGACCCAGATCATTTTTTGAAACTAGAAAATGAAGAATTTGGCCTTCCAGGGCCTAAAACAGTAGCGGGAAAGCCCTGTGAAATGTTCTTCTTGAATTATTCCTGATTTTGCAAGAATTGTAATTAATTTCATACCCACTTACCAAGAGACAGCTTAAAGTTACAAAAAGTTATATAGAGGCAAAAATTGCCAAAGAACTCAGCAATTTCAGCTCCCTTCAATCTTGACATAACATTCTTACCTAGTTTGATTAAGAATTCCCTTTCCAGTTCTTGTACCTGCCTAACAGATTCTTCCAGAGAATTGCAGAGTTTTATCTTTGGTCTAAGCAGTTCTAATGTATCACTGATCATATAGTCAATGTCAATAGGGAATGGATGGTCTTTTGTCCAAACGTCCAGGTTTTTCTTCCACCAAACATACCTCTACAAAGACAAAAATAATTGCAAACTGAAACATGGTGATTCTGATAAAATCCTCATGCTAATAAACACACACACACTTCTCCTTCAGCCACTCAAACAAAATGACTATTAAGCATTCTTTTTATAGGTGACCTGGTGGGATAAAGAAACCAACCAATACATGTATACTAACCACTATTAGTCTCACTGTCATAACAAATGCTGTGCAAAACATATGTAGCTCTAAAATACTCTGAAATCATTCTGAAATTGAGATTGCAATTAATTATATAAGGAAACTCACAATAAATCGAGAGTTCAATAGGAAAGTAGCATTCATGTTTTGCTTTTAAAAGATTCAGACATAGCTTAATGCAAATTATCTGTGACAGATAAGTCCAAACTCTTTAAAAGAAGCCTGAAAACAATTGCATTTTTAAAAGGTTCTTATTGCCACATAGGTTTGGTAGCATTGCATCTTATTCTGAATTATTCTTGTATTGAAAATATATGTTTGGTGACATCTTATACTGATTGGTATAAGCTCATACAACTGCACTCCATTGCCTCAGTTGAAAATAATTTCATCCATGACTTGAGTATGTAGATTTGAGATTATAAGGAATGCAATCTGAAATATCTAGCTACAACAGTACAGAATGATAAAGTTAAAAGGGACCACAAAGCAATATATCTTTGGATATTTAAAGATGCCCATATTGTCACTGCTTCAAAAATGGTATGAGAACAGAGACATTTTTGAATTGATGAGCTAGTTAACATATGTAGACTGGCATCCTGCTGGTTAATTCCAATTAAAGTAGGCACAATTGAATTAATTGTTGAATAATGAGTCAACTGATCTAACTAATTCAGAGGAATAGCCTTGGGATTTAGGCTGTAATGTGATAAACCACCATTTTCCTAAACTCTGGACCATCTTTTTTCTCAGTGAAAAATGTCCAAGTTTTTAAAGAAAGATGGAAGACTATTGCTATTTCAGAGGTACAGATGCTATTAACCCTACTCTTCTGTCTTTAAGAGATGTGGTTTTGACATGATTAGTAAACTACCAAGGTGGGTAAACCCATATTAACACAGCATCCGCATACATCTATTGCAAACATGGCAATGGGTGTGCCGTTTCATTCGCTGTTCGATGGTGGAATAGTCTACCTCAGAAAATGGAGTGTTCAAAACAGAGATTAGATAGTTCCCTCTTTAAGGTGCTTTAGCAGCACATGTCCTAATTCTATGATTTTGTGGTCACTCTTTTCAACTGACTTTTTAAATAGTACTCAACAAAGGTGCCCTCTTCTGGCTGGTTTTTGAAACATACTGAACTACCTACTTACACAGAGTTATGATTAAGCACTTATAATACAGTACAATACTTTATAATACAGTATATGTTTCTTTGAAATGTTACATTATAGGAGTATTATACTTACATACTATAATGCAATCTTTAAAAAAATCTGTTCAAAGATTTCTTTCTAGTCAAGTGCTGACAGCCGGGAAAGACATTTTAAAAATTAAAATTGCATGACACTTTTTTTATAGCAATGATTCTCACTCTGTCAGATCCCCTAGTTATTTAGGATTTGACCAATTGGCATGCTAGTTGCAGCTTCAAGAAGTTGAATGGCTAAAGCTTGAGAGCCAATCCTTATGGCTATATAGGATGAGTAACAATTTAATTAAAGTGATGTTTTCCTACTTTCCTTAAAAAGATACCACTGGAAACACATATAAAAGGTCAACTTGTGATAAAAAACCATTGCCCTCTTTAAAAAATGTTAGCTACCTAATAACCCAATTAATGTCGAAGTCTCACCTTTTATAAATAAGAAAAATGTCACTTACACACTAGTGTGGGATGTAATTACATACACAATGAATTACTGGCTCTACCAGCCATCTGCCTGGAATCCTTCTGACAGTTAAAGCCACGATTTGCAGGTTTTGAAAGCAGATTCCTTATCTGCTCCCTTGATTACTCTTCCCTGCTGTTTCTTTAGCATCTGTCAATACTGCTGTTTCTCCACTTAATCCAGACTTTCCAAAAATAAAGTCTTGATTCCTTTGCTCATCTTTTTCATTTCCATCTTCCTTTTGCCCACTCAATCTGGCTTAATTAAGTCTTCTGCACTAAGTTTATTTGTTGAATGGGACAATGGCATCTGGTGACAAATTTTCTCTCTAAGAAATCGGATTTGCCTCCCCCCACCCCAACCCCTACTCCCCAAACCTGGTCCACTCTCTTTGGCTACACAACCATATTTCCCCCCCTCAAATGTTTTTCTTATAATTTATTTTCTTATTGTTTGGTTTCAACTAAAGGTAGGTTTAATCCTCAATTTCCTAGAATGACGTGAGCAACCGTGTCTATTTATGCAAGATTTGTTCCCAAAACAGTAAGTGTTACAGCCTGGGAAAAAAAATCCTCTTTTTTCAGTGAAAATGAGTAGCAAGAGGCATTTTGGGGGTGTATGGGAGCCCAAAACCAATCACTAATTTAAAAAGGGATGAGCTTCAAGGGATCTATCTCCTCAAGGCTGCAAAGCAGGATCCCATAGGCTGCACATTCTCCACTCCTTCCCTAAATGTTTCTGCACTCTTAGAAAAAAGAAGACTTTTAAAAGTTCGTTTCTTAGTTTTTCTCTAACACATTTCACTGCTGCCTCATCAGTTCCTCTCTATCCTTTCTCAACCTCTTCCAAGGTTATTGTTTCTTCTTGGAAACAGGTAAGACACAAAGAGGAGAAAGGATAAAGTGAATATTTGATGTTTCTTCATTTTCAAATAACAAGTTTTCAAATAATGATTTTGTCTAATTATTTCTCACTCCCCTGCTCTATTTAGAATATATTTTCCTCCTCAGTACCTTCATCACCCATTTTCTCCTTTACTGAACTGAACAGATTAAAATGTAAACTTTTGGGCAGAACCTCTGTTTTAAATATTCTTGTTATTATTGTTTACAATTCAAAGAATTGTGCAATCTTATGTTAGAACAGCAAAATTGATCATAGGCAACAATAAATTTATTCCTACCTGAAAATAGACCAAGAAGCAATCAAGTTTCCGTTTGCTCGATCCCCTATCAAAGTACTGCCCACAAGTATCAAGGATGGTGCAGACCAGCCGGATTCTGAAAAGATGTTCTGGAGGATCAAGTGGGCTAGGAGTACCATCAGAGTTTACGCCAAATGATGTAAAGGAATACAGTGTTCGAAATATTACTGCTGACTCTACCATTCTGTAATTGTACAGCTCACCCAGGAACTTGGCACTGCTGATCCTTCGTTGGTTAAATTTTGGCTGATTAACCTTCAAACAAGCAAAATGACATTTTGAAGTTAACAGATGCACTTTTTTTAACATTTGAGACATGGATTAGGATGGTATAAGACAGTGCTGTCCAACTTCTTCCGGCCCAAGGGCCGGAAGAAGTGTCACTGATCACCTGGGGGCCGCAGTGAGCGGGGGCGTGGCCACTCCTGGGGCGTAGCCACTCCCAGGGCGTAGCCACTCCCAGGGGCGTGGCCACTCCGGGGCATGGCCGGCCTCCCTGCGCGGCCCGCCCATTTCAGGAGGGTTTCCTGGGTGATGTTAGGCTGGGTGACGCCTGACGTCACCCAGCCTAACGTCACCAGGAAACCTCCCAGGCCTGGATGGCTGCCGGGGAAGCGAGAAGCGGCGCCGCTTCCCGCGAGCCTTCCAGGCTTCAGGAGGGGTTTCGCCCGGCTCCTGTGTCCCTCTGAGCAGAGGGACATGGGAGCTGGCGAACTCCCCGCAAGCCTGGAAGGCTGCCGGGGGAAGCGAGAAGCGGCTTCGCTTCCCCGCAGCCTTCCAGGCTGGGAGGGTTTCGCCCGGCTCCTGTGGCCCTCTGAGCAGAGGGACACGGGAGCTGGGCGAAAACTCCCCCGCAAGCCTGGAAGGCTGCCAGGGGAAGCGAGAAGCGGCGCTCGCTTCCCCCGCGAGCCTTCCAGGCTTCGGGGAGGGGTTTCACCGGGAGGCGCCGCGGGGGACCCCCCTCCCCTCCAAGGCATCGGCTCCGGAGAGAGAGGGAAGAAGAGGGCGGTGCAGGGAGGAGGAGCTAGCTCTCTTCCTCCTCCCTGCACCGCCCCTTGTCCCCTCTCTTGGGCGCCGATGCAAACCGGTTTGCATCGGCGCCGGTGAGAGGGGGGAAAAGAGGGCGGTGCAGGGAGGAGGAGCTGGCTCACTTCCTCCTCCCTGCCCGCCTCTCCCCCGGCCGCCATTTAAATTTTTTTAAAAATGAAAATAAAAATGGCGGCCGGGGCATAGCTGGGGCCGGAGCCAACAGGCTGGGGGCCGTGTACGGCCCCAGGGCCGCCAGTTGGACAGCCCTGGTATAAGAGAAGTCTCAGCTTACTACCATTGTAGCCATCATCTGGCTTTGATTTTAATAGCAAAGAAATACTTAAAACATTCTAGGTACTTTATGAGTGAAAAAATAACAGTAGAACTAATACAATTCAGAACTTGAGATATATGTTGTATAGCAGACAAGTATGAGTTAATGAAGTAGACATCCCACAAGATTTGAGCACAACAAGGAGTAGCGAATTTATGGTGTAACCTTTCAATGATGAGTACTTTTCAGCTGAAATGTGGAGCAATCTAGACTAGGTGTTTATATAAGCTGTCACAACCTACAATGCAGCCAAGACAATATGCTAACATAAACATTTTTTTCTGTGCTCTGTATATGAGAACATGAACTCTTTTCTAGTTGTATGCCATACAGATGCCTCCAACTAGATTGATGGGTTCCTTTCCAGAGGATTTATGCCTCTGAGGATGCTTGCCATAGATGCAGGCGAAACGTCAGGAGAGAATGCCTCTAGAACAGAGGTGGGCAATTACCGGCCCTCCAGGTGTTTTGGATTTCAACTCCCAGAAATCCTAGCCAGTTTACCAGCTGTTAGGATTTCTGGGAGTTGAAGTCCAAAACACCTGGAGGGCCGGTAATTGCCCACCCCTGCTCTAGAACATGGCCATATAGCCCGAAAAACCTACAACAAAACGGCGATTTATATAGGGTTTATCATCAAAACACAGTACTTTAAAAAGTTAACACTGACATATAGTTCACAGACCTTATAAAGACCTGAAAGTATTTTACCTCCATTCCCAGTCGAATGTCCTCTAGAACACCATCCACTACGTGAATTCCAACATCCTCTTGGTAAAGTACCAGCCCTGCTAAAAGGTTGGCTACACAGTGAATACTATTATATTTCACATTCCAGATGTTGATCATACAACATATAACATAGTCTTTCACTTCAGGGTCATGCCAGGGCAATTTGCGCATCTGTCTCAGGACCTGAACAAGATTTTAAAGAAACTTAACTCAAAAAAAGAAAAAAACAAAAGTGGATGCTTTATGCACACATATGCTGGCTATTAACCAAATTTATTCCAGAGAGAGTATTCTGGAGACCTACTCAAAACAATAAATTAGCATTTTATATTCAAAGAAAAGAAGCATTTCTAATAGTATTGTTGTTGCTGTCATTGTCCTGTTTTTTTCTCTTCGCAAAGGAGATTCAAGACAGCTTACATTAAAAGCATTTCAGCCCAATTTAAAATCCAAAAATATGTGGACATTAAAAGCAATAGTATTAATGAAAAATAAACAGTTTAAATCCTTAAAACTGAATTAAAAACATATTAAAATCTAAAACCAACACTATTTTGGGTTGCTTCTAGATGAATTTATAGGCAATCCAGATTACATCACCAATGAGCAATTCTGCATTTTTCATTATTGGCCTAAGGGCTAATCAACAATAGTAGTAGTATCAGTATTATTAGCATTAGTATTATTATTTCTACCTTTTTTCTAGCTAGCTAAAATCAAAGGAGGAGAAAAAAACAGAATTGCTGCACAATGTCTTTCAAATCTCTTTTCTTTACGTCACATCACACAAACATGCATCTTTCAGATCAGGGGTATCAAATTCATTTTCACTGAGAGCCATATCAGCCTTATGGTTGCCTTCAACGTGTGGTCTGTAATTGTAAGACTGCAAAAATGTAACTATCTTGCCCTGGCATTGAAAGCCTCAGCGGATATATAGGCCCACAGGCTTTGCATTTGGCATTTGTGTTCTAGGTGATGACAAGGAAATATGGCCTTCTTCTGGATGTCTCCAGAGCACCATCCAGAGAATACAAAATAACCACATGCCCAAAAATGACAACTAATTCATCATAAACACATATAAAAAAAACATTATTAGGAAAGTATAGTTACCAGAATTTATTCTAACCTATTTATTTAAATCTTTGGTTCATAATTGGCACAGGGACCATTAGTATCAATGACAGTCTAACAACCGTAGAGGAAAACACTGATGAATTGGATTTCTCACAATGCAGTCATGGGGCAAGATTTACATAGCTTACTATGTAAACGAATAAAACGGTTTGCCTCTAGTAAACTGTGAGTGGGTGGATGTGGGTATTCCAAAGAAATCCCACAGGCAGCTTTTTCCCAAGGATACACATAGTTCTGTTGGATTATGGATATGGACAATTTCAGTAGCTGAATTCTAATGAAAAGAAGAACTTTCAAGCAAAGCATAAAGATAATGTGATGACTCAGAAGGAAAAAGCAAGTCAAGCAATTTTTACTTGATATACCAAAGTGATTTTACCAGACCCACCACTTTTGCATGAGAAAATCCCGAGTCAAGCAAAAACTATATAGAAGTTGAGTCAATATTTTGTAATTTTCAGAAAAGCAATGGTTTGTTTTTAGCTTGAGTGAACATGCAGGTGGCTTTGCAGCTACATGTTTAGTCCCTATCTTCTTATTCACTCAAGTGTGCTCCAGCTTCCTTTACAAAGTATTTCACACTGATTTAAGAAGAGAAGAAATACATAATAACTTAAGTCATTTTAATATAGTCACTACCTCAAAAATGCTTCAAAATGCTTAATCACTCTTCACACTGATCACACTGGCCAATTCCAATTTTGGTGCCTCAAATGTTAGGCCTGTTTTTGGGTACATTTGACCTGGTCAGGGCTGTAGCCAGGATTTTGATTCGGGGAGGGCTGAGTTTGATTCAGGAGGGGCTGAGTCTGAGTAAGAGAGGGACTACCCTACCAAACCTTTTGTATTGTTATCCCAATAACCCCATGAATGTGGGATATAATGAGCATGGTGATCAGATTATGATATGAATAAACATAAGTTTCAATAATGTACCAGTAAGGCTTTCTCGCGGACCACCCTGAGAATTTCGGCTGGCCCCCTAAGCCCCCCTGGCTACATGCCTGGATCTGGTGATTCCAAAAATGCCCTATTTTTCCCTATCAGCTCTAGTTTTTGATATACAGAGCATATGCTATTTGCCGATTGCCATCTGCTTGCTCATAGAAAATCATGATAATCATGATAAGTACAGCTGAAGTGGTCTATCCAATGCAATGTTCTCAATCAGCACCCCAAATAGCCCCAGGAACAAGCTTAAAAAGCAAGACACTGAGAAAAAAATTATTGGGCTGTGTAATGATTTGGGTAAGAAAATAATATTGACATGGACGCACCTTCTCAGTTGTGACCTTAGAAAGATCTTTATAAAGGAGCTTCCGAATATACTCCTGGAGAGGGGGACGTTTCTTTTTCACTGTTTTCTCAGCTGGAGGAGGATTGCAATAGTAGTAAGCATTTTCCACCATTGTAACATACCGGGCATCTAGGTGCATTGCTTGTTTTTTCCGCATCATCTGTTCCTGAAAACAAAAACAAAACAAAAAAAGGAATCACCCTGAGCAAACATTCTAATTTTTAGTCAGACCATTTGTTTTGCCAAACTTCACATGAATGACTCACTCATCTAGCCAAAACAATAGCTTGTGTGGTATCTGTTCACTGATGTTAAGATTTATTTGGGTTTCCTCTCTGGGATTCCATTAACTATAATTACCAACACATGCAATGTAGAAAGATAAAGCATCTGCAGTTTTCATCTAAGATCTCGCTCTCTGCCCAACAAGCTGCAACTCCTGTTTTTAAGCCTGACGTCTATATTCAGGTCTGGAGCCAGTTTAGAAACGTACTGAGAGTGAGCAAATTATTTCAGAAATGTGAAGCATGAATTCTATGTTGAGGGCTATTGGCAGAGAATTGATTTCTGGGTGTTCTCTTTTCAAACAGGGGAACAAATTTTATTATAATAAATAATTATATGTTAAGTTAGGTGGTGAAGAATTTCTTAAGTCTGCAGCAGCAAACTGGCCCTCTTGTCTAGTAACTTTTAGAACCAATTGGTTGTGACACATTTTTTTACAAATATGATTCTGACACAGCTCTCTTGAAAACATGATTCTTACCAAAAGAACACTTGTTCTTAAATGGGAGTCTGGCGATCTGAAGAGGAATCTACCACAAGTCTCTAACAGCGTACATGCCATTTCAATATGATGGTGTGAGAAGTCAGACAAAAGCATCTGTGGACATATATAGAACATTTTGAACATCTTGCACTTGGTAACACTCATTTATCATACAGTATTCTTAACAAAATATTTTGGACAGAATCTATAGCAAGCACACTTTGCAGTACTGAGAAATCTTTTCAATAAAAGTACAGGTCTCTCATTTCTAGTCTCTGCCCCAGTTTTTACCAATGAACCCTTTTTCCATGAAATGATAATGGTATCACCCACCGAAGAAATTCTAATTATATGCAATTCCTCTATCATTTTATAAACTGTATTTAGATTCATTTTGATATAATGCAGACCTGAATGCTTAAGGAAAAAGAATATAAAACACACACCTTTAAGCAATGCAGAGTGTCACTTTTAGAGAACATTTTAAACTTAGTAAGCTCGCCAATAAATCGTACAGTTTTATTTTTGTCTCAATATTGATCTGGTCCTTCTTTCTCACCTAAAAATGTGAATATAAGAAAATAAATCTTCAGAATGTAACAAATAGATGTTAAATTGACAAAAAAACCAAACAAACATTTGCCTAGGAGTTGCCTATGAATTGCCTATAAATTGCCTATGATTTTTAGCTTTGAATATGTTTTAATGGATTTTAGCTACGAATTTTAATACCATTATGTTTAATTCTGTTTTAATGTTTGCATGTTTGTATATTTTAAATTATGTGGTCATAGTTTTAATTGCAAGCCACTTTGAGTCTCCTTCAGGAGAGATAAAGCGGGGTATAAATAAACATAATAATAATATAATGGAGGAAAGTATTTAGTCAGATACCAATTGTACAAGTTCTCCCACTTTAAAAGATGAGAGAGGCCTGTAATTGACATCATAGACAGACCTCAACTATGAGAGACAACATGAGAAAACACATCCAGTAAATCACATTGTCTGATTTTTAATGAATTTGTTCTGATTGCTTGCTCATGGGCTGCAAGAATCAAGTTTTTTGTCTCCTTCTTCACTGTTCCATTATTATTGTTATTATTATTATTCTCAGCCTTATCCTTTAATGTTTCATATGACAAGAGAGAGATTTTGACAAAGGTCATCAAATAAATGAATCTATACAATACAGAACCAAGAGAGACATACATGAAACCTGAAGTCGCCTTTCAGCATAGAACAGAGATCCTCGGCTACATCAGACATACAGGGATGCAATGTGCCCACCAGCCTTGCATAAAAAGGTAGCAAATCTAGCCTACAAACAAAAGATCACACATTTGTAAAGTTATACGGGTATACATTCTCAACAGGGTTTTTTTTGCAAGCACATTTTTCAAATAGAGAAAAGAAGAATGTGAGATTGTGAGAAGAATCTGATCACATAGCATTTTAAAACCACACACACAAGGCCAAAAGGGCCGTAACAAATCTGTCATAAGCCTTATTAAGATGTTCTGAAATGTCTGTAAGGTAAACATGTGAAGAGCAGTAGTGGGGTTGGGCTACTCGTGTTGTCTTAAGTCACTTCAGGCTCCCGCTGAAAGTGAAATGCAACAATTTGAAGAGGAGAGCATCCTCCGTACATGAAGGCTCTTCAAGCCACTGGAAATGCTAATATGCCCAGTTGTGTGCAGAACCTGCAGACATAAGAGGACGTCTCCCTCTTCAGACAATTGCCCCACATCTGTAAATAAAGGAGTCAGCAGGGAATATCCCCATCAACTCTGCTTTATTCATTTGAACTACTCCGAAATACAACCGCTTAAAGTAGAGAACCTTGGCTCAACATAAATATATAAACACCGATGCATTCACAAAGCTAGATAAAACAGTTTTTCAAGTTAGATCATTATTTCAATTTTGTTGTCTCTTAATTTAACAGAAGTTCTAGCACCATTCATACATTTATGAGATGTATCAGAGAGCCAAAATCAAACACCACTGTACTGGATATCTTTAGTATCACAATACAGTTATTTGTGCAATCCAGTTTCCAGGCCAACTAGATTATATCTGCATCCATATAATTTGCACTGAGTGTATACTCAGAGTTCAAATGTTTATGCAGTTAACTACATAAATCCCTTCTTTATTTTTAAAGTACTTATTTGAATTTCAGCCATTTCCTTTAATACAACATTGACAACAACACTTACCTTTGTCGAGGTACTATAAAAAGAGCCCGAACTAATTTTCTTCTGTTGGCCTTTGTATTCATATTCATGCAAAAATCCATTGCAGCCTATGGAAAGAAACCTAAACTTTATAAATGAACTTTTACAGGAAATACAACTTTAACAAGAATCAAATAAATAAAATTAATGTTGCTTTCAGGTGATTATAGAAAGCTTTCGCACTTTCCAACTACATGTTAAGATTTCTTTTCTCTTAAACTAGGGGTTGGCAACTAGCTGGTTTTGGTAAGATCCGTCCTCTGAATTCATTTCATCCTGGCTTCTAATGGTCCTAGCAACATAAAATTAAGTTTTGTTCAGTGTAGGTTTATATGGAAGAAACAGAAAATCATGTTTATATATACATGGGGTTTGGGAAGTATACATACATTAGCTCTATAAATGGAAACAGATTCTCCTGATGATCATAGGTAAATTTTGAGATTAACTGCATTAATTGTGTATGTTTTCTTATTGTCCATTATATGAATGAATGTCAAAAACTGCCATGTTACTTGACCATCTGAAATCATTAGTATATCTTAACTTTTGGACACTTACAATTCCTTTGAGTTTTTGTAGGTGTTTCGGGCTGTCTAGCCATGTTCCAGAAGCATTCTCTCCTTACGTTTCGCCAGCATCTATAGAAGGCATCCCCAGAGGTTGTGAGGTCTGTTGGAAACTTTTTCTAGTTTCCAACAGACCTCACAACCTCTGAGAATACCTGCCATAGACAAAGTGAAACATCAGGAAAGAATGCTTCTGGCGCATGGCCATATAGCTCGAAAAACCTACAACAACCCTGGTGCGCAGCTTTGGGCTTGAGTGTCATCAGTACGCTGATGACACTCAGCTCATTCTGAGGATGGAGGGCCGATCCGACTCTGTACCCGATAATTTCCATCTTTGCCTCGAAGCCGTTACTGGATGGCTGCAAGCCAGTAGGTTGAAGGTGAATCCAGCGAAGACGGAGATCCTTTGGCTAGGTCGCCTGGGCGGTGGGGAACTCCAGCTTCCAACCCTGGACGGCGCGGCTTTATGCCCGTCATCTTCAGTAAAAAGCCTCGGAGTCCGCCTGGACACTCGGCTCTCCATGGAGACCCAGGTCTCCATGGTCAGCCGAACCACATTTTTCCACCTTCGCCAGGCTCATAAGCTGGCCGCGATCTGGCCACGGTGATCCAAGCGACGGTCATCTCAAGGTTAGACTACTGTAACGCCCTCTACATCGGCCTAGCTTTGTCGGTGACCCGGTAACTTAAGCTAGTGCAAAACGCCGCAGCCCGCGTGCTCACAGGCATGCATGTGGGCCACTGTATTACACCTGTGTTGCGGGAATTGCACTGGCTGCCTATTGAATTCCGGATCACTTTCAAAGTGTTAGTTTTGACTTTCAAGGCCTTGTATGGTCTGGTGTACCTGAGGGACCGCCTTACCCCATACTGTCCCATGAGATCACTGAGATCTGAAGACCAAGATCTTCTCTTTGTTCCGAGCGCCAAAGCTTATCACCTCACGTCAACGAGGAGAAGGGCATTCTCCATCATTGCTTTGGAATTCCCTGCCGCCAGAGGCCAGGTCACTTTGTGACCTCTTGGCTTTCCGGAAAGCCTGTAAGACCTGGCTATTTCAGCAGGCCTTCTGTAATTGAGTCAGTCTAAACACATGCTAGTCGAGTCAATATTGGTGTTTAATGTAATATTTTAAATGTTTTATTGCTGTTGTTTTTATTGCTTATATATTATTGCTGCCCTGTTATCCTTTAAATTTGTGAGCCGCCCCGAGCCGCCCGGGAGTGGCAGCTAAGAAATCCAATAAATAAATAAATAAAAATAAACCCAGTGATTCCAGCCATGAAAGCCTTTGACAATACAAATTCCTTTGAGATCGATATTTCAAAGCTGACCTCCAGGAACCTATGTAGCTTAATTTTAAGAATAAAGATGGAACTGAAACTACCTATATTTTAGATTAAAGATTCCCAACTTTATATTTCTTTCCATACAAAGCAAAACAAGGTGGGTAATATTGATATCTCGGGACCCCAAGGGCATTCTTCTAAATAGACAGTGCTGGAGGCTAGTATTTGGCTTCACAGGGTGCCAGGCGCTCGCTCGCTCGCTCTCTAAAAAAATAGAAATAATTTGAAAACAAAAAAAACAGGAAGGAGTGTTGTTGGATCCATATTGGAAACTCCCAGTTTATATTTATATTGTGTATTTATACCAGGGGTGCTCAGAATGGTGATCGGGATCACCAGGGTGATCTTCGGGCCTCATCCTGGTGATCTTCAGGTCCCTGACCAGGTTTTTGCTGTTGGTCCTTTTCACGCGCCCCTGCATGCTGCAAAGAAGTCCCCCGTCATTGCTCCTCCCCGCTCCTGCTCGCGACCGCCTCCAAAAGCTCCAGAGTCCAAGAGGCAGAATGGGCCCCCTCTTTTGGATTCCTCCTCCCCCTCTGTCCTTCTCCAGCCACTCAGAGTCATAGGAGACCAAAGGGGGCGGGCCTGGATGACGCGATGCATGGCTGGCCCCGCGCGCATGCGCAGAAGCGCCCATTCTGCCTCTCTGACTTCTTGTGAGCTCTTGGAGGCGGCACGCATGCTGGCGACGTGGAAATAGGAGCAACGACGGAGAAGGACGCTTTGGGGTCATTTCCTTACCGCATCTCAAAGGTCGGTCTTTTTACTTTGGGGTGGGTGCCTAATTGTTCTGTGGCATATCTCTTTGTTTGTTTTTAATGTTTAAAAATGGCCTTTTAGCTCCAAAGCCTCTCTGCTTGCTTTGTTCCTTGAGAAATATATGTTGGGGAATATGGAAATGTGGGAGAAATGGGGTGGGTGCTTGATTGTACTTTGGCATGTCTCTTTGTTTCCTTTTTATTTTTAAAAATGGCCTTGCAGTTCAAAAGCCTCTCTTCTTACTTTCTGGCTGATAATATGTGTGGTAATATGGCAGTGTGTGAGAAATGGGGTGGTTGGATGTATTTTTATGCTCTGTTTTATATTGTTGTTATTAAATTGAAATGTTGATGTTTCATAACCTCATTTTATGTGAACTGTCCCGAGCCTGCTGGAAGGAGCGGTACATAAAAATGAATAATAAATAAAAATAAATAAATAAATAAGAAAATAGTTATACATTTTACATTTCTGGGTAGGTGATCTTTGGGACTTGGTTTTTTAATCAGTAGCTCCCATGCTGAAAAAGTGTGAGCACCCCTGATTTATACCATGCACTCCAGCAGGAAAAGCTTCCAGATCAGTTTACAAATTGATTATTTGACAGATCCCTGCCCTCTTACTCACAATCTAAGTTGTTGTTATATATATTTATACCCCACTTTATCTCTCCTAAAGGAGACTGAAAGCGGCTGTAAACGGAAGATACAAGAAAAAGGGTACGCAGAAAGGACTGAATTCAACAAATATTGCTTGTTCTTCTCTCACTCCTGTCCAGACCACAACAGTAGCAGTTGAGATATTGGCAGGGCCCTTCTTCAATTGCTAAGCCTAAGCATGATGGCTTAACATCAGCCAACAATACATAGACAGAGAGAATCATTAATAACTATTAACTGCCAACTGTACCTTGTCTATTAGGTCTCTATTTACACAATTTGGGAGTTGCTGAAGGAAAGCATCTACAATAAGCTTCAGGTGAGACCCAGTGCTGGTTTCTTCATCTTCTTGCTCTACTTGAGTGTAAAAACAAACAGAGACACCAAAAACAGAGACACTTAAAATGGTACATACAATTATTTAAATCAGTTTCTAAGATTTATTAACTCACTCACCTTAGGGAAGTGAATCTTAATTTGTCAATGAGGAAAGACAAACAGACAAAAGGCATCCATCTCTACAGGATATTCCCTACAACCATCTTTAAATGGTTCAAAGAAATGTATTTGAAATATACACAGAAAATGGGACAAAAAAGACAGAAATATCCAATGTAATTTTCATTAGCAATGACAAAGAATATATACACAAAGCAGGTATACATGCAAGCATTAAAGAATTGATAGATCTCTTAAGGCATCAAAGAAAGCCTGGATTTGACTTTTTCTAGTAAAGAAAATCAAGGTGAGAATATAAACAATTTGATCTAAGCAGGAAACAAGACTTGTGAGATATCCATTAAGCACCAATCTTGAAGACTTTGATATCCCCATGAATATCTCATCTAAGATCCCATAAACACCAGTGTAAAGTTACTATCATGAAGGCCGTCACCAATCCCCTACAGGGTTATTGCAAGGAGAAATAAGCCAAGAATAGTAAAGTCCTTTGCATATTAGAAGTGCTTAATCAAGTTATTAATAACAAGGAGAGACTATTAGCATCCTATCATGCAGGACTCTTCATGGACATCCTCCCCATTGTTCCTCTTCACAGTATGTCAATTTTGTGTATTTGGTTATCTAACACATTGATATTCTGATTTCAAAAGAAGTGCTTTAAATTCTGTATTTTTGGAGACTTCAGTAAACTCAACGTAGTCTATCATACTTAATGGACACATTTTAAGTGTGGTTGGTACCTTTTACTATTTAAATTTTTGCCTGATCACTCTTAGGAAATTCAAATGCTCACCTTTTATCACACAAGTAACTGCTAGTAAAGTGAAGAATACTATACCTAACTTTCACTTTTGTTTTTTCAGGAGTTGCTAAAATCTATGTGATTAATTTCACTTTGTCACTATACAAAGTGCATTCAAAAAGAAACACATTCAAACTCACTTCTAGCATTCTGTAGCAAGAAAAAACTAGTATTTTAAGCTCACATCTGTATTTTTTTCACTGAGGACATATTTCCCTCAATCATCCACTTTGTTGGAGAAGCTCACTGTAAAGATGGAGAATTTTAAGTACTTTGTTTTGTTCCTATAGAAGATCTATAGAATACTGATATGATATGCAGCTCTCCTCTAGTTACAAATAGTTTGATGTTCTTCCTGGAACTTCTATCTCAGGGGCCAGGAACCTATGGCTCACGATCCATATCTGGCTCTTTTCAGGTTGCCATATGGCTCTTTCGCTCTCTTGTCGGCCATCTTGGGTCTCAAGGGGGCTTCTTCTTCCTAGAAGCCCCCGAGCGGGGATAATTTTTCCCGCCGTGTGGCCGGCTAGCCAATCAGTGGCCAACACTGCTCAGCTACCTGATTGGCTACGGCCGGCCTCCTCCCGCCAGCTGGCACACGTGCAGGCATTGGTCCTGCTTTCAATTGAGTGGTAGCAGCAGCAGCGGTGGCAGAGCGGCAATGGGAGCAGCCTGCAGCAGGTTATTTTCCTTTCCCTTTGTTCCCGGGGCCTGACTTCCATCCTCGCTGCGAGGGAGGATAGAGGGCGGGACAGAGACAGAGGGAGCACAGGGGAGCCGGGCAGAGGCTGCGCAGAGCTCAGGGAGCGCAACAGCTGTGTCCTCGTGGGTGCTTTATCTCTCTCTGCCTTTGTCCAGCTGAGCTGGCCCCATGTGCGGCCAGGAGGAGGGAGGCGGCACTTCAGGAGGGCAGGCAGAGAGACAAAGAGAGGGAGAAAGAGGGGCGGCGAAGAGGTGAAGAAAAAAAGGAAGCTACTCCAAAAAAAATACCTCCCAGTTTCTTCCTCCTTCCCTTCCTCCTCCTTTCCAAGAGCAGCGTTGTTTCCCTTTGCGCAGGGCGCATGCGGCCCTGGAGTGAGGAAGGAGGAAGAAGCGGAAGGAGGGTGGGAAGGAAGAGAGCCGCTCCAAAAAAAATACTTCCCTCTGCTTCTACCTCCTTCCCTTCCTCCTCCTTCCTCCTTCCCAAGAGCAGCGTTGTTTCCCTTTGCGCAGGGTGCACGCGGCCCTGGAGTGAGGAAGGAGGAAGAAGCGGAAGGAGGGTGGGAAGGAAGAGAGCCACTCCAAAAAACTACTTCCCTCTGCTTCTACCTCCTTCCTCCTTTCCAAGAGCAGCGTTGTTTCCCTTTGCGCAGGGCGCATGCGGCCCTGGAGTCAGAAAGGAGGAAGAAGCGGAAGGAGGGTGGGAAGGAAGAGAGCCGCTCCAAAAAAACTACTTCCCTCTGCTTCTACCTCCTTCCCTTCCTCCCCCTTCCTCCTTCCCAAGAGCAGCGTTGTTTCCCTTTGCGCAGGGTGCACGCGGCCCTGGAGTGAGGAAGGAGGAAGAAGCGGAAGGAGGGTGGGAAGGAAGAGAGCCACTCCAAAAAAACTACTTCCCTCTGCTTCTACCTCCTTCCTCCTTCCCAAGAGCAGTGTGGGTTCCCTTTGCGCAGGGCGCATGCGGC
This sequence comes from Anolis apletophallus, assembly GCA_030556195.1. NCBI lineage: Eukaryota > Metazoa > Chordata > Lepidosauria > Squamata > Anolidae > Anolis > Anolis apletophallus. The sequence goes on along the minus strand of JARBWK010000009.1, from coordinate 46,236,356 downwards.
CCTGGAGTCAGAAAGGAGGAAGAAGCGGAAGGAGGGTGGGAAGGAAGAGAGCCGCTCCAAAAAAACTACTTCCCTCCGCTTCTACCTCCTTCCCTTCCTCCTTCCCAAGAGCAGCGTTGTTTCCCTTTGCGCAGGGCGCACACGGCCCTGGAGTGAGGAAGGAGGAAGAAGCGGAAGGAGGGTGGGAAGGACGAGAGCCGCTCCAAAAAACTACTTCCCTCTGCTTCTACCTCCTTCCTCCTTCCCAAGAGCAGTGTGGGTTCCCTTTGCGCAGGGCGCATGCGGCCCTGGAGTCAGAAAGGAGGAAGAAGCGGAAGGAGGGTGGGAAGGAAGAGAGCCGCTCCAAAAAAACTACTCCCCTCCGCTTCTACCTCCTTCCTCCTTCCCAAGAGCAGCATGGTTTCCCCTTGCGCAGGGCGCACACGGCCCTGGAGTGAGGAAGGAGGAAGAAGCGGAAGGAGGGTGGGAAGGAAGAGAGCCGCTCCAAAAAAACTACTTCGCTCTGCTTCTTCCTCCTTCCCAAGAGCAGCATGGTTTCCCCTTTTCGCCCTGGAGTCTGGAAGGAGGAAGAAGCTGAAGGAGAGTGGGAAGGAAGAGAGCGGGCGGCGGCACATGCGCAGATGAGAAGGAGCCTCGAGGTTGTGAGGTCTGTTTGTATATCTGTGGAATGTCCAGGGAGGGAAAAATAACTCTTGTCTGCTTGAGGTGAGTGTGAATGTTGCAACTGGTCACCTCGATGGGCATTGAATGGCTTTGCAGTTGCTTCCTGCCTGGGAGAATCTTTTGTTGGGAGTGTTAGCTGTCCCTGATTGTTTCTTGTCAGGAATTCCCCTGTGTTTTTAGTGTTGCTCTTTATTTATTGGGAGATGGTGGTGGGGTATAAATAAAGTTTATTATTATTGTTATTATTATTATGGTGAGTATAATACAACAGTATTTTAAAGAATTAATTCAGAAGCTTATTATACTCGCATTTAGTTGATTTCAGTGTTAAAATAAATTATATATATTATATGGCTCTCACAGAAATAAATTTCCAAATATTTTGCTTTTACGGCTCTTGGAGTCAAAAAGGTTCCTGACCCCTGTTCTATCTGCTCTCTATTTCTTATCAATTGATCTGCTTGAAACACTTTCTTTTCCTTAGTTACCACCTCAAAACTCACTTCTTGCAGCTTTCTTTCCGTTGCTATTTTCAGCTCCGGTGCTATCTGCTCCCTGTTTCTTCCCTAATCACATTAAAAATAGAACAAAAACATTTTACACACCCATAACACCACACTGTGCAATAGCAAAGTTTTATTATGAAAAAATATACTTTATTTACTTTTATATACAAATTCTCTCCCCAAGATTGTATTTTTCCCCATCATAATAGTATGCAGTGAATATTTTAAACAGCTGGGGCATGAAGCATATTAATAATACTTTATGCTTATTCTCCTCATAAAGTTATAAAAGAAACAAGAAGTGCCATAGTGCATTTTAATTTGAATCTCATGCCAGAGAGAGTGGGGAGGGAATTGTTTAGATTAACTGGTCTCATTAAAATAAACTTTACAGGCAAGCCAAATATCCAGATTTTCACTAGATTTTTTAAAATATGAATTTGTAATTCTAGAGAGTCCATGAAGCAGAATTTAATGTGATTATTATAATTCTCTCTCACACCCTCTTATTGTGTTGGTGTCTCTCACACACTTGCATACACAAACACTCTTTTGCGCATAACTATGCAGAGTGCTTTACGACTCATCTCATTCCCCTTAACAACCCTGTGAAGCAGGTGACTATACTGTTCATAAATTGCACATCAGAGACCTAAAATGAAAGGAATGTGACTTGTGGGAGGCATGCCAGTGAGCTTGTGAGTACAGTTTTCCACATGTAAATACAAAGTTCCCACAGTTACCACCTATCTTGGAAACATGTGTTACAACACAAAATTATGTCCAAAAGAGAGAGAATGATGCTGAATTAAAAGGGAAATTGAGAACTATCAGCTACTCATGGAATGCCAAACATATTAAAAGTTATAGTTATTTTAAAAGCCATGCAGGTACACACAGATATTTGAAATGAGTGTTAAAAGATTCCCATCACCCTAACAGAAAAATGTCCCATCAATAAAACTAAAGAAGAAAAATATCAAACCATCAACAAACTGTGCTGAGAAACAAATGAGAAAAGCTCAGTAATTGAAAAATATTTTGAAAACCACTGTGAGCAGCAGTACATCAGCACACATAGAAAACAGTTGCAGGAATAAGGAAGTGAAATACACTACCTTTTCATTATTAATGAACCTTTGCCCAGGGGCTATTTTCTACTTCCACAGGCAATGGGAGCTCTCAACTTACAGGAGCAAGTATCAGTTGACAGCAATGGCTAGCAATAATAAACAAAATGAATGCTATTCCTTTCCTGCTAGTATAATAGAAATAGCTTTGGTTAAAAGAAATCTATACAACAGAAGTTGTAGAGTTAGAATAGTGGAATCTACTACTGTACTGTTGCCGCAACCCTCAAAATGTTAGCATTTGACATATTACATCAGTATTATGGGGGGAAAAGTTGTGCCTCTTGCTGCAGAATGAGTTAGTTAAAGTAACATTTAGAAGAAATACAGTACATCTAATGTACCTCCATTTGTTATCATTACCTTGTTCATCAAGAAGCTTTTTTGTGAGATCTTCTGTTTCATCACCACAGTCTAACTCGAGGGTGTCATCATTGATATCTAAATTCTCCAGGTCCAACTCCAGATCTTCAGTACCAGACACATCTCTGTTTTCCTTAGCTTCTTTTAATTCTGCTTCCAAAAGTAGTACAATATACATAATTCTTTATATTTCTAATTTGCCTTTGATCCCAAAGTGGTAGTGCTATTTTATCAGAAATAGTATGGAAACATGTTACCACAGTGAAGCTTTATTATTAAAAGCTAGGAAACAGAGTCATACTTCCAAAATTATAAGAACCACAGGTAAGGCTAAAATTATAAGAACCCCGTGTGTATATTCAGGTTATATCTGCTGCTAAAACTGTTATTGCTATTGTGTTTTAAATGTTTTAACCCCGTTGTGCCATTCTATGTCAAAAATAAATAAATAAATAAATAAATAAATAAATAAATAAATAAAACATTCAGCAGTAAATGCCAAAATACTGTACCTTTAGTATCCTCTTTGCTTGAGTCTTTGTTCTGTGAACACTTTTCATTATCCTTGAATAAGATTGCTGGCACAAATGCTTTCAAGTCAATAAGATTCTCATAGAAATTTCGAGCATCTTCATCTTCCCAGATGCCCCCATCTAAGTCATATTCACCAGGTTTGCCAGGGGTAAAAATGTCAATGCCAGGCCCATGTTCTAGAATAATGCACACAACAGTAGATCACTGGTAATTTTAAAGTGGAATTTTTGATATGAATTATTTTACTGTATTTTAATTTTATGCTTATATCTCTTAATACAAGGGCGGGTCAATAAGTCCGTGACTTTTTGAATTTCCCACCTCTTAACTGAAAGGGCAACACTGCTCCTGTCAACAGGCACCTGTCAGTTGACTCCTGTCAAAATTTGAACAAGCTGTGTCATTTAGTTTGTGTTTGACAGCCATTGATAGCAGACTACCACGTGATTTGAGGAGAAAATAGAAAAAAGTGAATTTCGTGTGCTCATTAAGCATTATTTTTTGTGGAAAAACACCAGCACTCAAACCAAGGCTAAGCTTGATAAATACTATGGGGACTCTGCACCACCAATTTCAATGGTTAAAAAGTGGTTTACTGAATTTCGTTGTGGCTGTACAAGGACGGAAGATGCCAAACAATCTGGACGCCCAGTTGAGGTCTCTACACCCGACACAATTGAAAAAATTCACGATATGGTGTTGGCTGATTGGAGATAGAAAGTGCGAGAGATTGTGGAAGCCATAGGCATCTCACATGGCTCAGTGGTTTCAATGATTGATTTTGATTGATTTTATTATTTATGAGTCGCCCTCCACGTCAGTGCTCCGGGCGACTTACACATAAAACACATAAAAGAGTTCAATAGTTAAAAGCTAAAAGAATAGGAAAATTAATTAAAATAGTTCCAGTAACTCAGGCTAAGTCTGGAAGGTGTCCTTAGCCGTAAGCCTTTCGGAAGAGCCAGGTCTTCAGTGCGGTCAGGAACTGGGGCATGTCCCGGATAGCTCTCTGATCCGCCGGCATCAAGTTCCAAAGAACAGGGGCCGCGATGGAAAAGGCTCTCCGTCTCGTGGTGTCGAGGCGGGCCTCACTCACACCTGGGATGCGGAGAAGGTCCCTGTTTCCTGAACGCGGCGACCTTAAATGAGCTGGTTCGGACAAGCGATCTTTTAAATAAGCTGGGCCGGCACCATGGAGGGCCTTAAAGGTAAACGACAAGATCTTGTGGATGGCTCTGAGCTCGACTGGCAGCCAGTGCAGGCGCTGTAGAGATGGCGCGATATGGCATCTCAGTGGTGTCCCAGTGAGGAGTCTGGCGGCTGCATTCTGCACTAGCTGGATTTTACGAGTGGTTGACTGCGGCAACCCCACGTACAAGGCATTACAGTAGTCCAGCCGTGATGTCACTGTGGCATGGACCACCGTAGCCAGCGCATCTGATGGAAGGTAAGGTGCCAGTTGACGTGCCTGGCGTAGGTGGAAAAAAGCTCCCTTACTTGTCGCAGCAACCTGGGCCTCCAGTGAGAGTCTCGAGTCTAGTATCACACCGAGACTCTTCACCGATCACTTGGGTATGAGAAAGCTTTCCGCAAGATGGGTGCCGCGTTTGCTCACAATTGACTACAAACGCAATCGTGTGACAATTTCGCAGGAGTGTTTGGCGTAATATGGACAAGTTTTTGCACCGTTTGCAACCGCAATATGGACGTGTTTTTGCACCGTTTTGTAACCGTGGATGAAACGTGGATCCACAACACACCAGAGACCAAACAGAAGTCAAAACAGTGGGTTTCTCGGGGTGAATCGGCGCCAAAGAAGGCCAAGGTGGGTTTGTCAGCCAATGAAGTCATGCCGACCGTTTTTTGGGATGCACGTGCTATAATCCACATTGACTACCTTCAAAAGGGTAAAACAATCAATGGTGAATATTATGCCAACTTATTGGGTCGATTTAATGAGGATTTGGGGGGGAAACAACCGCATTTGGCTAATAAAAAAGTTCTTTTGCACCAGGACAATGCAAGGGAGCACACATGTGCAGTTGCCATGGCAACAATCCATGAATTGGGATACGAATTGCTCCCTTATCCACCCTATTCTCTGGATTTAGCCCCGAGTGACTATTTCTTGTTTAAAAACCTAAAGAAATGGCTCAGCGGAAAGAGATTTGACTCCAACAATGAAATCATCTCACAAACAAATACCTATTTTGATGACCTCAACAAATCTTATTTTTTGGAAGGGATAAAAAAATTGGAGAAACTTTGGACAAAGTGTATAGAGCTCAAAGGAGACTACGTTGAAAAATAAAATGATTTTTTAATCCAAAAACCTGTGTTTCATTCAAAAAGTCACAGACTTATTCACCCGCCCTCGTAGACACACTTTTAGTGGTTTTGTTTTTATCTTATGTATTTTAATGCTGTTGGACCCACCTTGAGGACAGACAGGTAAGAAATATTTTTAAATTATTATTATTATTATTATTATTAAGATTATGAACTAAGCAAATGTCACTGTTATTTATTTTGTTTCAAAAGCATTACACAAATTAGTATAAAACTGATAAAAATAGAAGGTGCGCAGACGGCATACCTTCTGGTACTGGCTTCTCCTGGGGAAGATCAGGCATATTTTCATCCAGAAGATCAGCTAAAGACTGAGAGTTTGCCAACAACTTCTGATAGGACATGGCAAATTCTTCATATTGTTTATGTCGATCTTCACTTAATTCCCCTTTAGAGTGCAGAATACGCCTAGAAGAATCATACAGAGCAAGAAAGAAATAACATCACAAGAATCAAGTTTTTCTAACATTCCCTTCACATCCAAGTCAGCCCCAGATGTCACAGATGCTGCAATATTTAAAACCTCTAAAATATTCCACATTAAAAATCATATCAAATATCTGATATTAATATTTGACTGTAGAAAACACAAACACACAAAAGGACCAGGTATAACTCGAGGCAGGTTTGGGGGTCAACATTATAGATTTTGTTATGATCCGTGTACAAGTTGAGGGTCATTCACAGAGAGGGGAAAATGGCAACATCGGTTCAGGGGACTCCCCCCGGAACCCCCCCCCCAACTGTTGCAATCATTTTTCCTGAGGAGGGATTTAAATTAAAGAGACCCAAATCGGCAACATGGTGGCGAGAGTAGAGAGGTCACTATTTAATCTAGGGTCTTCCAGGAAGGACTAAGTTCTTGCCTTTTGTAGCTCTACTCAGAGGAAATGATAGCTCCTTTTTTGATGAGACATAATGTAAAGTACTTACCCTGACTAAGGTTTTTCAGGTTAATTTTTTACCACAATGTTTAGACTCATATATAAGTATATACAGTAAATATGGTCTGCCCCATATTGTCCTTGAAGCTTTCCTGCTATCTGCAAACTACCTCTACCTATACCCAGCGTTTATTTATTTTAAAATTTTTAACATGTACATTTGACCCGCCCGAATTGGCTTTAAATTGTCTGTTATTACTTGTGTTGAGTTTCATTGATTGTATTGTTTTTTATAATTGCTTTGTGTTGTTATTATGTGTTGTTGGGCCTGGCCTCATGTAAGCCGTCCCGAGTTGGGGAGATGGGAACGAGGTATAAAGTTAATATAAATAAATAAAAAATCACAGACAGCAAAGGATTACAATACTTAGCCAACCCTCCTATCTCTGAGACAAAATACACACATGTTCTCTATATTCTCTTAGATATTATTTCTTAAATAATGTCTGTAATGTACTTTTGTCTTTAATCTAAAATAACCACTGTATTTCACAATGTTATCAAAGCAAAATACAAGCACATTTGACCACCAAGCATGTCAAAGATGGTCCAAAAAGGAATAGGGGAAGTTTGGTCCACAGACAATATGCAGCCTTCCAGGATCCCCAAGCATTCCTGCAAATGTTTGCTTTTCTTTTAGAAAAAAAGGCTTGGGTTGACGAAAGGCCTCTTCTAGGTCTAAAGCAGCATTGGAAAAAGGAATACATGTTAAAATTGCCCCATGCATTCTAGAGGAGCTTTTAATGTTTTTCAAAAGTATTTAAAAGTGGCACAGTCGTGGGGGCAGCCCTCTAAAATCTCCCTCCACCCACCAATTCTTCCAGCTGTCCAGCACTAATCTATGATAAACTGAAATGTCACCTTCGACTCATGGTGATGGAAATAGAATAACCTATATGGGTAACAATTTTATACCCTCTGAAAGCAATTCAAATGCATTTTGCACTTTGCAAGTCATTTTGATGCCTAAAATCTACTGCCTGGAATGTTTCATCTCACATGACTGAAATGCAGGGCACACTCTGATAAATAATTGGGGATTAAATATCCAAAAGCTTCAAATGTCTCCAGACCTGGGCTGATCAAAGAGTCACCCCATGGTTGATTATGAGGTTTCAATCTGCTCACTCCCCCAACTCTACTGAAGCACCTTTTTTTTTAAACGTACAAATTTCCTCTCTCAGAAGCAGTCATGAGTGGTGAATTAAAGTAAAGTAAAGGTAAAGGTTTTCCCTGACATTAAGTCTAGTTGTGTCCGACTCTGGGGGCTGGTGCTCATCTCCATTTCTAAGCTGAAGAGCTGGTGTTGTCCGTAGACATCTCCAAGGTCATTTGGCCAGCATGACCACATGGAGCACTGGAGGGGTGTATATGTTTAAATAGCATGGACCAAAAATAACAGAAAATAATAATTTCTATGAACAGATGAGGACTCCCAACCACTTTGTTTTGTTTCCAGTTTTGGCAATCCATATAGCCACCATAGAGGCAGAAGAAGGCAGAAAATTGTCCCCAAGCCCACTAAAGCTGCCCACCCCTGGTTTTGGCTTAGAATGGATGAACACAAAATAGTGCCAAACAGAAACTGAATTCTTTTGTATTATGAAATGGTGCTGTAACACATACAGTGGCAGCAGCAGAGCTGAAAGGAGAATGAGAAGCACAACATCCCCATCTGTGTCACAAGGTGTTATGCTCTAGAAAGTGGGAACTCTGTAACAGTTTTGCTTCCAATCTTATTATGCCTATTCAGCTAGCATATGTCTCCCTTTTACAATAACCTTCATCTCCAGTAAAACGGAATAGGCAGTACTCCAGATGTTATCATACTGTTCTCACCACCTCGGTTAATGGCAATGGTTGCTGCAATCCAGTAACATCTGGGAAGACAGATATTCCTCATCCTTGGTCTGGAAGAACTATCCCCCAAAATTTTTGTCCAATGGATTTGAAAATGTACATATTTTTAAAAACTTGGGTGACCAATTATGACATTTTCAATAATCAGGTACATTTAAATCAAGATAAAAATATAAATGATATGGCAATAAGATTAAAGTGATGGCTTAGTGCAATAGTGCTTCAACTATTTACAACAGTGACTGATCCCCAGTGTATTAGGCAAAGAAAGCACAAATGTGAGAACTACAATCAACACAGTATTTTAAGAAATGGTAAAATGACCATTTAACCAAATGGCATTCTGTAAGCGTATATGAAAAGAAAAACCTAAAATAAATCAATACAGTTTTCCCTCACTACTTCGCGGTTCACTTTTAGCGGACTCGCTGTGTTGCGGTTTTCAAAAAATATTAATTTAAAATATGTATCGCAGTATTTTTGTTGTTTTGTGCGTTTTTGCCGCTGCCGCTCTCCGAGGCGCTTTCCCTCCTCAGTCCTTCCTCCCTCCCCCTTGAAGGTGTATAACTACTAAAATAATGTATAAATATTAAAATAAATATAGCATCCCTACTTCATGGTTTTTCACTTATTGTGAGACGTTCTGGAATGTAACCCCTGCAATAAGTGAGGGAATACTGTACATCACTCTCTGATGAAAAGGAGCTTAACTGAAATAAACAACATTCAACAAAAACCCAGTTCATTTAAAAAGAACAGATGTTATTTTCAGTTAGTATTTTGTACTTTAATTTCATAAATTAAATTTTATTTTTCCAATACAAAAATAAAGAACTGGAAAAGTCAAGTTGTAAATTATCTATAAGAAGATGCAATCAAGTAACCCAAAATTAACAAATCCTGTGCAACTAAATAACCATGGCCTAAATTCAGTTGTGAGTCCCAAGTAGAGTTGATCTACTGACTAAATGTAAGATTGACCTACAAAGTACAAGTTTATACATTGAGTCTATTCCAGTTGGGACTTAACATTTAATGTTGGTATTACTAACATTCCCCAAGTTGTGAACAAGACAGGTTCTCGATCTTATCCTAACAAACACCAAGGACCTGTTCAATGCAGTCAAAGTGGTTGGCTCCTTTGGGGCAAGTGACCACGTGCTCCTGCAGTTTGTGATATGAAGGAAGGCCAAAGCTAAGACAAGTCAAACCTGCATTCTGGACTTTAGAGGAAAACTGACTTCCTAAAAATGAAGGAAATACTGAGCGGCATTCCTTGGACGTCGATACTAAAAGACAAGGGAGTTACGGATGGATGGGAGTTTTTCCAAGAGTGAAATACTCAATTTATTTACAATATTTCTACCCTGCCTTCATCGAACCCGAAGGTTACTCAAGGTACAGTTGCAAACAGTGCCAACAAAGAGAACAAATAAAACAAGTGCAAAGAAGCCAGAATGGATGACCAAAGAACTTCTAACTAGGCTAAGACTCAATAGAGACATGCACAAGAAGTGGGAAAAATTACCAAAGAAGAATTCAAACAAATAGCCACCTCCTGTAGAAAAAAGTTTCAGAAGGCTAAAGGAAGAAAAAGGAAGAAAAAGGAAGAATAAGGAGGTGATAGGGCCTCTGCGAGGAGACAATGGGATAATGCTGCCTTCTTTGCAACAGTCTTTTCTCTCTCTCTCTCTCTCTCTCTCTCTCTCTCTCTCACACACACACACACACACAAAGTCATCCACAAACTCAGCAACATTAGAGTGGACAAAGGATTAGAGGAAATCCAACCTCAAATAAGGAAAGAAGTTGTTCAGGAATACCTGGCTGCTCTAAACAAATTCAAGTTCCCAAGGGCAGATCAACTACATCTAAGAGTATTGAAGGAACTAGCGGAAGTTATTTCAGAACCTCTGGCAATCATCTTTGAGAGTTCTTGGAGAATGGGACAAGTCCAAACAAATTGAAGGAGAGCAAATGTGGTCCCTATCTTCAAGAAGGGAAAAAAGGACAATCCAAACAATTACTGCCCAGTCAGCCTCATGTTGATACTAGGCAAGATTCTGGAGAAGATCATTAATAAAGTGGTCTGCAAATACTTAGAAATGAATGCGGTCATCGGTAATACAAGTCAACATGGCTTTATCAAAACAGGTCTCAAAAAAGAGATAATTAATCTAATCTCTTTTTTTTATAAGAGTAACAAGCTGAGTAGATGCAGGGAATGCTGTACCTGGATTTCAGTAAGGCCTTCGACAAGACCCCCATTACCTTCTAGCAAACAAACTAGTCAAATGTGGACTAGGCAAAACTACGGTTAGGTAGATCTGTAATTGATTAAGTGAACAAACCCAAAGGGTGAACAAACCCAAAGGGTTCCTCTTCATTCTGGAAAGAAGTGACGAGTGAAGTGCCGCAGGATTCCATCTTGGTCCTGGTCCTATTCAACAACTTTATTAATGACTTAGAAGAAGGGTTAGAAGGCATGATATTAAAGTTTGCAGATGACACCAAATTGGGAGAGATAGCTAATACCACAGAAGACAGAAGCAGAATTCAAAACAATCTTAAACGAAGTTCAGCAGAGATAAATGCTTAGGCAGAAAAAAATAAAATGCAAAAGATACAGAATGGGGGATTCCTGGCTTGACAGAAATACGTGCAAAAAAAGATATTGGAGCCCTCGTGGACAACAAGTTAAACATGAGCCAACAATGTAAAAAAAGCAAATGATATTTTGGCCTGCATAAATAGGAGTATAGTGTCTTGATCCAGGGAAGTCATGCTACCTCTCTATTCTGCCTTGGTCAGACCACACTTGGAATACTTTGTCAAATTCTGGGAACTGCGGTTGAAGGGAGATGTTGACAAGCTGGAATATGTCAAGAGGAAGGCAACTAAAATGATCAAGGGTCTGGAGAACAAGCCCTATGAGGAGCAGCTTAAAGAGCTGTAAATGCTGAGAGGAGACATGATGGCCATGTATAAAATATGTGAGGGGAAGTCATAGGGAGGAGGTAGCAAGCTTGTTTTTGGCTGCCCTGGAAACTAGGATGCAGAACAATGGCTTCAAACTACAGGAATATAGATTCCACCTAAACATTAGGAACAACTTCCTAACTGTGAGAGCTGTTCAGCAGTCGAACTCTCTGCCCTGGAGTGTGGTGGAGGCATCTTCTTTGGAAGCTTTTAAACAGAGGCTGGCCATTTGTCGGAGGTGCTTTGAATGTGATTCCTGCTTCTTGGCAGGGAATTGGACTGGATGGCCCAAGAGGTCTCTTCCAACTTAATGATTCTATGATTCTGTGGGTTTATTATTGAATTGATTTTGTATGTAAGTTGGAACAGGTACATGTTTTAAGTGCAATTCCAGCTATACACTCACGCACTTGTGGATAGCATAGGGAAGTGTTAACACCCCTTAGTGTTGATTTTGCTATCTATGACCCAGTTCCTAAGATTTCATCTCACTTTCTGTTCCTCTGATAATTGGATTTTGAAAAATTTGGCTTGTTGTGGAAACAAGGTTTGGTGATAAAGCTTCAGTTGAGACATCTTTTCCCCATGACAACTCTTTCAGGAGTGAATTTCCCTTCTTAGGGGAAGATTTCTCTCACTTCCTGTTGTCTCAGTCCTGTTCTTAACTATGAGTCATTTGTAAGTCAGGTGTCTGTAACTCAGGGACTGCCTGTATAAAGCACCTTCTTAAAACATCAAATAGAAATAGAGAATTATGAAGAAAGTCAGAAAACTTAAAACCAACAAAATGAAAACCTAACAAATCTTTGTAAATTGCTAAACTTTGCACATGCAACTGAACTATGGAACCACACTGCCACCAGATCTGCAAGATATACCCCACTGCTGAAATCAAGTACAGCAGTACAAAACAAATAAAACACATAAACTTTATGCAAGCTGCTTCTATTTTAAAACATGATGTACAAGGAACTTTCTGTCTGGAAAGTAATTAGCACTTCCAGAAGGTTCTGGAAGTGTTATATGTTCCCAAATAAGGTGTATACTTCTTGACAGTCTTGTCAGGAGAGGAATTGCCGCTGAACTGTATTTCGGTTATGGTTCTTAATTCCGGTTGACCTTGACAGGAAGACGTTGCTTACGGGCATTAAAGACTATTCCACAAAAAAATACTTTGATCCTTAAAGAATAAAAAGTAAGAATATTCTCACACTAAAGTACACATTTTAGACCAAGCATTCAATCAAAACTATCTCCCATCCTCACCTCACCTGCACCTCTCCCAAGTTCTTAAGCAAACAGAGAGAGACCTTAGGAACCATACAGAAATACTGAATATGATGAAACTGCAGGTTCTTGTAATTTCTAAAACTAGCGCATTTACATTCTGCTCCCAACTGCAATCACTCCAACTTTATCCAGCTGAAAAAATTGGAATGAATGCAGAACATTATAGTATTTGCTAATATGTTGGAAAGTTGATACTTTGGCCTTAATTTACACCCAAAAAACTCATTTGAAATAATATGAAAAAGCTTGACTGACACTAATTTGGAAGAATTCTTGCAACCTATTTTTCAACTCAACAAATAGTAATTATTTCGGTTTTGTCATAGTAATATCTGGTTGCCAAACTTTGCAGGACAAATCAATAAATAGTTGCTAAACATTACACCAGCCCAAACATTTATTTATCTTCAAGGACTATTGCACAATTTATTATTTTTTAAAAAATTCAAATGATTTTGCTTTTGCAGATGTTTGGAGAAAATGTTTTTAACATTAATAGATAAAACCAGCAAACCACAAATTAGAAAGGGAAGGTAGAAAACTGGGCCATCAAACAGTAGGATTTGTTCGTTCTACAGAACATCCACACCCAAGAATGTTTTTCTGTTTCCCTGATACCACCCTTCTTACCCACAATCTCCTTTACTTCTCCTTTATCCCTCCGTTCCTAAATCAATGGGCTACTCTGATTCTCTTAGCCAAAAGTGTCCAATTATTTTCTTCACAGTTCCACAAAAAATATTTTGACCCTTAAAGGATAAAAAGCAATAACATTATCACATTACAATACACATTTTAAACACAGCATTCAATCAAAACCATGTCCCATCCTCACATCATTTTTTATTCTCTACTAGCCATCCCCTGCCTTGCATTGCTATGGCCCAGTCTGTGTATAAGTGTTTTCTGTGTGTATATATTTGTGTAAATGTGTGTTTGCGTATATATATGTAGTTTTGCGCATGCGTTATAATGTAGTTTTATTTTTGGCTTTTCAAGTCCCTTCCAATGTGTTTTTCAGGGTATTTTATGGGTGATGGTCACTTGTTGACCTGATAGGTGTATTGTGTCCAAATTTGGTGTCAATTCATCCAGTGGTTTTTGAGTTATGTTAATCCCACAAATGAACATTACGATTTTTAAATAAAGATTCTGTGTCTTCTTCCTTTATCTAAATCTCATAGACCTTTTTCATGAACCTGCTGTTCTCTCCCTGTTACATAATGCTTCCATAGAACAGCAAAAGCTTGCTACAGGGAGAAAGTAACACTACAGGGAAGGGATTCCCAAATTAAGGCCCTCAGGCCAGATGCAGCTCTCCAAGATCAATTACCCAACCCCTGCCCTTAAATTCAGACTTAGGGTTGCTCTAAGTCTGAAATGACTTGAAGGTACACAACAACAAGAGTCCTAATTAACATGACTATCTCATCAGCGAAAAGCAGGCCCACTCTTCCCATTGAAATACTGGTAAGTTTATGTTGGTTATAATTGTTCTTCATTTTAAATATTATATTGTTCATTCATGGGTTTTTTTTTCTTTGCATGACAAATAATATATGTGCAGTGTGCATAGGAATTTGCTGATTTTTTTCAAACTATAGTCTGGTCACCCAACAATATGATGGATCATGAATTGGCCCTCTGCTTTAAAAGTTTGAGGACTTGTACTGTAGGGGGAAAGCATGACTTAAGATATTATCAAACATTTTCCTTTTGTAATATATAACAAAACTGTATGGAAATAGCCTAGACAACTGTTTTTAAAAAATCTAAAGCTCACCATGTGGCCATTTTCCAGATGAGAAGACTGCAGGAGACACATACAGCAATTATAAGAGTGGAAGCTTGGGAGTAAACTCCCTTGAAAGCAGCAGAAGTTAGGTATGAGAACATACCATATTTCTTCTATTCTAAGACACCATCAATTAGAAGTGACACACTAATTTTAGTACCATTAATAGAAAAAAGTTACACAAACACAGCTATATATAAAAGGATTGGCAATTCTAAATGCACCCTGAGTTTAGAGATTTTTATACGGGGAAAAGTGTAAGTTAGAATCGAAGCAACACAGTATGTCAAAGACTGTGATATCAATCCACTTTCCCCCAACTCTAAATTCAACATTTGAAACCACAACAGTACATCAAAAAAGTTTTTACTCAATTCACTAAAAACTTGTCAATTCAGTAATATCATTTAAAATTTCACCTGTTTTGTCTTTCAATATTTTGTAGTTCCCTGTGGTCCCTTTTCAGATGTTTAGTCAAGGATGTAAAGTACTCCTTTAGCAGATTTTGGAAAGGTTGCTGCTTCTCTGGGCTAATTATTTCACTGGGAGGAAAACTCAAGTTAAATTTATCTGCTGCACCTTTAACTTTTCTTGGTACCAGACCAGCAATGTCATCTCCGCAATGCCGGCAAAAACTAATTACCACTGAAACGTGGGTGTGGGTTTCCCGATCTGCATTAATGATGTTCTTTAGCTGTTCGTAGATTAAAGACAAGCCTTCCTTATCTGTGAAAATCCCAACTATTGTCAGCTCTGCAATGAATCGCAAGTCTGTTCGTAGTTTAGTAATGTTGGGCATTTTCTCTTCTTTCCTTGCTTCAAAATGTTTCTTCCATACCTGCAGAAGTGACGGAGCAAAATCAGCATAACGCTGGTGGAACAAGGAACACAAATGCACTGCACAGTTTACATCTGATATTTTCAGTTTTGCTTCCACTATAGAAGCAACAGCCTCTGCAATGTACTTGCTTAAATTGAGCCCATTAAAATCGTGGGACAAGGAGTCTCTCTGCTGTTCTGTGATAGTTTTTAACTTCTTCACAAAGGCAGTATTTTTCTTGAGGCTTGAATCCAGTCTGCTGAAGAAGTTCTCTTCAGGGCGGCTGTCTGGTGCATTCTGGTTTTTGCTACGAAGTTCCTTTCTTGCCTGGTGGCGTTCCCAAGCTTCCTGGTGGAGTTGATGTGCCTCTTCTTTCTCTCTAAAGAGAAAATGCATAATGAGAATGAGAATTATGTTTTAATTATCTTTTAATTATCATGTAAAACCTTAAAATAATTTACAACACTTATAAACAAAAAAAGGAATATGAAAGGACTTTAGCAACACATTTTAATATTGTTTTTATTTAAATACTTCAAAAAATGCAAACAGGCAATATTTTAGAAATTGCATCCATACTTCCCTCTCTTGTGTGATGCAAACTCAGAAGCTTCTAAGTGTGATAAAGATACAATCCAAACATAGATGTTGATTATTTCTTCTCAAGAAAGCATTCTTAAAGATGCCAGTATCATCTACAACAGGGGTGCTCAGAATGGTGTTCGGGATCACCAGGGTGATCTTTGGGCTTCACCTTGGTGATCTTCAGGCCCCTGACCAGGTTTTTTGCAGTTTGTCCTCTTCACGCGCCCCTGCATGCTGCAAAGAAGTCCTCCGTCATTGCTCCTCCCTGCTCCCTGCTTGCGCACCGCCTCCAAAAGCTCCAGAGTCCAAGAGGCAGAATGGGCCCTCTCTTTTGGATTTCTCCTCCTCCCTCCATCCTTCTCCAGCCACTCAGAGTCGTAGGAGACCAAAGGGGGCAGGCCTGGATGATGCGATGCATGGCTGGCCCCGTGCGCATGCGCAGAAGCGCCCATTCTGCCTCTTGGACTTCTCGTGCGCTCTTGGAGGCAGCACACATGCTGGCGGCGTGGAAATAGGAGCAATGACGGAGGAGAAGAAGGACGCTTTGGGGTCATTTCTTTACCGCATCTCAAAGGTCAGTCTTTTTACTTTGGGGTGGGTGCTTGATTGTTCTGTGGCATGTCTCTTTGTTTATTTTTAATGTTTAAAAATGGCCTTTTAGCTCCAAAGCCTCTCTGCTTGCTTTGTTCTTTGAGAAATATATGTTGGGGAATATGGAAATGTGGGAGAAATGGGGTGGTTGGATGTATTTTTGCATGCCCCTTTGTTTACCTTGCTGAGTATTAAATGGCCTTGCAGTTCAAAAGCCTCTCTTCTTACTTTCTGGCTGATAATATGTGTGGTAATATGGCAGTGTGGGAGAAATGGGGTGGTTGGGTGTATTTTTATGCTCTGCTTTATATTGTTGTTATTAAATTGAAATGTTGATGTTTTATAACTTCATTTTATGTAAACTGTCCCGAGCCTGCTGGAAGGAGCGGTACATAAAAATGAATAATATAAATAAATAAATAAATAAATAAGAAAATAGTTATACGTTTTACATTTCTGGGTCGGTGATCTTTGGGACTTGGTTTTTTAATCAGTAGCTCCCATGCTGAAAAAGTGTGAGCACCCCTGGTCTACAATATCGAGGCAATGTTGCTTTTTCTTCTAAAAATGTATTGGACATATGAACATTTAATCAAAGCTAGATAAATTAATCAACAAATCTGTATTTCACCTGGGACTAAGGCTCATTTTAAGGCAAACCAGCACAGTTTATGAATTTTGCGATTAACATGTTAATTATTCATAAACTACTAACTCCTACAAGAATCAAAAGAGCTCCATTAGGTATACCCAAAGGGATTTTACTTTTTTTTCTTAGAACAACAAACTACCTGCCGTGGTAGAAACCCACTGCATAGTTTCCAGCATTTCAGGGATGCTTCGTAATGTAGCGTGTGGCTACTAGGCATATGTACTTCTTTGAGCTTATACATAGTATCCTTTGGTCACAACTGTTTCTTTCCATCTATTTTCTGAACCTATCTTATTTCATCCATTCGAAAGTGTAGTATCAATTACAAGCAAATGTGAACAGATTCTTGTAAATTTTGCAATATCTGAGATCACACCAACACTGGGTTAGACATGTAACACAACAGAAAAGACATGTATCCCCTGCATGAGAGAATCTCTTTCTTGAGTGCATGGCTTTCAGTGTCCTGGAATCCCAAGTTACAAACATCCAACTTACAAATGACTCATAATTAAGACAAAGGTGAGACTACAGGAAGTGAGAGAAATTTACCCCTTGGAATGGAAATCCACTCCTGGAAGATTTATCACGAGGAAAACATGTCTTCACTGAAGCTGTTATCACCAATCCTGATTTTCTGGAAAGCCTTTTTTTTCAAAATCCAATCTCACAGAGACAGAAAGTGAAGTGAGATCTTCTGAACAGCAATACAGACAGCAAACACCACAGTGGTGTTAACCCTTCCCTATGCTATCTAAAGCTCATTTGGCTGGATTTACACTTTAAAAATACATCTGTTCCGACTTACAAACAAATTAATCTTAAGAACAAACCTGCAGTAACTTGGGGACTGTCTGTATATTACTAGTGATAGTACTAGTGATAGTACAGGTAACAAACACCAAAACCTTACTTAAGCTGAGCAGCTGCCTCTTCTTGTTGCCGCTTCAGTTCTTCCTCTTGCTTCATTTTCTCTTCCACTTCAAGCTTTTGCTTTTCCTCCTCCTCTTTCTTTTTCTGCTCTTCCTCAAATTTAACCTTCTCATCATCTTTTTTCTTACGCTCCTTCTCTTCTTTTTTCCGCTTTTCCTCCTCCAGTTTTTTCTTTTTATCGTCAGGTGATTTAAGCATCTCCCTCTTCATGCCAAGCCTGACATCCTCTTTCGGCTTGTCCCTGCTGCTCACTGACCGTCTGTCACCGAACTCCTTATCTTTATTACTTAATGATGTTTCTTTTTCTTCCATGCTTGTCGACTTTTTACGTTCAGCTGGCATTATGTTACCCAGGAAGATCTGAAAAATGATCAACATTGAATGGTCATTACATTATCAATTAATTAAGTGATACTTTCTTATCTATGAATGCATTCTCAAAATGGCTCAATATCAATACATTTGGTACATCATTCAGTCCAGAGAATAAAGAAAACCAGCCCAAGCATTTTGGTAACTATTTTTTTAAAATCCAACCCCTGCTTCTCCCCCTGCCCCATTAGTAATTAATATGGGACACCATTGAGCCAGAATCTATCAAGAACAAATCCTCTTCAGAGAACTAAAGCACCAAAGCTCTGATTCCAATTTGATTGAAAGCAGGTTGACAAGTCATATCATCCTAACTCAGGGTTGGGTTGCCTTTGACCCCAGAAAAAAACAACAACCGTTGTTACAGGAGATATTGGTGACCACTCCATCACTTTGGAACGCCCTCCCTCCTTACATCAAAGCCATCCGTGATCTAAAAGATTTCCGCACGGTTTGCAAAACGTGGCTATTTGAGAGGGCGTTCGGCTGAGAACTGTTAGATTGTCAACTGTTTTTAGATGTTTTGGATACTAATTGTTTTTAGGTGTTTTTAGATGTTAGATATTTAGATGTTTTTAGATGTTCAGGCATTCAGCTTGTGTTTCGCTGAGCCAACTGGGATGGGCGATTAATAAATCCCAAAATAAAATAAAAATAAATATTGGGCTACCTAGCATCTCCATATCTGTTTCCCTCTCTTCCCATTTGCCACCATAGGCTGTTATACCATTTGGACAAAGCACAGAGAACACTGAAAAAGGAAGACCTCAGCACAGTTATCCTCAACTCACATATTGTGAAACAACAAATTTCACTTGCTGGAATATACCATGGTTTGCTTTCCTGCTCTAGCAACATCTGTAACTGGAGCCATTTCACCACAACAAAAGCAACTCTTGACAATATAGCAGGCATGAATTAGTCATTTAAAGATGTCATCATAAGATGTTGGCTTCAATTAAATTAAATAAGCAAAAAATGTGGTCTCTTCAAAAAGGAATTCCCACTTAAAAGATTTGCTTTTAGCTGGCTATTGTCAAAGATTAATATTTAGAGTTTTAAAAAATCAGAACAGATACATCAAATTAGAGCCTCCATATATGAGCTATGTTATTTTTCCAAAATAAAATAATAAATTTCTACCCTCCCCATTACAAATGGAAACTTCAGGATGCCATGGCAACCATGCTAAATGGTGGGAACAGAACCATAAATTAACTGTTGTTCAAATCTCAAGATGTTCCATTGCAAAGATATTTCAGATTGTTAATTATTGAATGAAACAATTTAATAATACAAATGTTGTTGAATGTACATGGCTCTAACTTGTTTTCTAACATTTTGTGAATATGCACACAGACATTAACTTT
Organism: Anolis apletophallus; assembly: GCA_030556195.1. Classification (NCBI taxonomy): domain Eukaryota; kingdom Metazoa; phylum Chordata; class Lepidosauria; order Squamata; family Anolidae; genus Anolis; species Anolis apletophallus. The sequence goes on along the minus strand of JARBWK010000009.1, from coordinate 46,216,620 downwards.
CAAATAATCTAGTTCTTGTACTAACTGCATGAATCCATAAAGAAGCTATCTATATTTAAAGCTATATATCAATACACAACAAAAGCAGAAAAAGACCACAGCAATTTAATTAAACTTATTAGCACACTTTTTTCATCATTTCTGTTTTTAGATAAAAAGTATACTATAAAACTGGATGAAATACCCTAAAGGCATTGGAAGTTAGCACTTCAATGACAAACTACTAACAAATACCAGGTACTATAGGCTATTTAAGCCAGAAGAAGAAACTGGCAAAATCACTTCTGTGTAGTTCTTGCCTTGATTCCCCTTGGGGAGATAGGGCAGACTATAAATAAAGTTGTTATTATTATTATTGCCTTTAAAACTACTATGACATTAATGGAGATCACAATATCCAATCAGCTGCAAACAGTTTTACAGTTTTTTTGTTTGTTTATTTTAGTTAAGAGTTCAATTCCTTTTATTGTTTTGTGTTTTCTATATTCTCTGTAAGCCGTTCTGAGCCTCGGGGAAGGAGGGCATACAAAGCTGAATGAATAAATAAATAAATAAATATGTTGTTGGATGAATTGAAGGCATATTAAATTAAAATACGAAAAAACCTACCATATTCTGACTATTTTTTAGTAAACAAGTTATTTAAAAATGAACAATTAATTATTAGATCAGCTACAGCTATAATACTCCAGTACAATGGATGCTAAAAGTATTTTTTAATTAAGCTTTTTAAAATTAAGAAAAATTCGGAACACAGCCCCCCAGCACATGTTCACCATTAAATTCAAGAGGGGGGGAAAGGTGGAGCAACTGTCCCTTAGTTAATTTTTACACACTTCTAGGAAGTAAATGAGGTATTTTATTTAAAACATGATTACTGTGAATATATCTTCCAAATGATTTCTAGTGTTAGTCACTTTCAGTCTCCTTTGTATGTATGTATGTCTCTCTGTGTGTATATATATATATACTGTATATATATACATCCACACACTAATACTAATACTGTCTACCTGCTTTTGTGAATAGTTGGAATACAATTTGAAACCACAACCAACACTAAAACAGTTTCAAAACTACAACCTGGATCTCTTATAATGATTCCAATCAAAGCCATTGTGTGGCATCAAACTTCAACATGACTGAAAATCTCTGATACTCGTAGGATTTAACAGCAGCTTATCACCAATGATTTCCATACAACTTGACAGATGTGGTATGATTTTGGTCAAGAATAGGGAAATCCAGATGCACAATGCAGATTTGAAACTCTAACTAAACGTACAATGTTAACTTCTTTAGGTCCAACGTAAGAGAAAAGTAAGATATTAAAAAATATTGTCAAAGGTGCTCCCACTATGTATTAATTTAAGAGGCTGAACTAGTTTCAGTTTGGTTTTTACTTCACTTTTTGGGCGCAATAAAAATATTATGCACCTTGATAGTGCTAAGTTTCACTTCAAGTAGTGACAGTGTCAATTAAATCCATTTCAATTTCAAGTTATAAAATAATAACATGTAGAAAAGTCACTGTGTTTTGTGTGAATACTTCTAGCATGTGTGTATGTCTATAACAGGCAATGGTGGTTTTTTTTTAAAAGCATGTTAAGAAAGCTTAGGCCACCAAAACAGATATAATACAGAAGAGGAAGCTGGTGAAAGTAAAGTAATTACTGGAAGCATTGTGGAAGAAGTCTTCAAGAGGACTCAAGGTGTTTCAAAAACACATCTACAGTATTAACTGGGGTATGCCTGTACTGGTATGTTATCAAATAGAAAAGTGAAATTGAAAAATTATTTTCAGGCAACTACCCATAGAAACTCTAAATAATGAAAAGGGAGCACATGTTGCATTTCTGTGTCTTCAAATATGTACTCTATCAAAAGGATTATATCATTTCCGTAGAAATCAATTGTAATCAGAGCTTGTGATTTATTTAAATAGAATATATAAAATGTAAAATAAATAGTCAATGAATATTTAAAATACACTAAGAGCACTTTTCTCATGTTGAATTTCTGCCACAAATATTTCCATTGAACTACTTTTAGATGATGCAGGAAAACTCTGATGCTTACATTATAAAAACATACTTCAGTTTTGGAAAACAGCAAAACTGTTTTGACTGTGGGCCCTTCCACACAGCCAAACAACCCAGAATATCAAGGCAGAGAATTCCACAATATCTGCTTTGAATTGGGTTACCTACGTACACACTGCAATATATCCCAATTCAAAGCAAATAATGTGGGATTTTATTCAGCTGTGTGGAAGGGGACCCCCAGTTCAAAGCAGATATTGTGGGATTTTCTGCCTTGATAGTCTGGTATATAGGGCTGTGTGGAAGGGCCCTCAGTTGACCTTTTCGTCAGCAGCCCATAGACTAGGGAATGATCTACCAAAAGAAATTTGGTACCGTAACTCTTCCTGCAGGCCTAACCCAATAAATTTTAAACTATGAATTTTAAAGTGACATTTTATATGTATAGATGATTTTAATATGTATTGTTTTGTCTTTTAATCTTTTGTCTTTTAATCTAGAACTCAAGTTGGACTGAAAAGAGCCCTGAGAGCATTAACAAATTACTGCCAGGAAGAACAGTTGCGTCTCAACTTTCAGAAAACTAAAATTATGGTGTTTGCTAAACGACCCAAGAAACACAACTGGAGAATAAAAGGAAACAAAATAGAGCAGGTCTCAAACTTTAAATATCTTGGAGTAACCCTCCATAGCAGCAACAGCAGGAAAGCCCACGCAGAGTGTGCAGCAGAGACAGCACAAAAGAGTTCATCAGCTATCTTAAGATATCTCAGGACGGGAGGAGGTCACTTTATACCGGCGGCACTTAAACTTTTTGAAGCAAAACCAATCGCACAAATGCTGTAGGGAGCCCAGCTTGGACCCTTCTCAAATTATGCCCCACTAGAGCGTGTCCAATCGAAATTCCTAAGAGCGGCTCTACAGGCTCCCAGATGTGTCCCTAACGGTACCCGGCGATTGGAGATGGCCTTCGTGAAAGTGGAAGCGAGAATATGGACAGCTATTCTCTATTACTGGCTACACCTATCCTTCCCCCCATATGGTCTTGCCCCCCTCATCATGAGAGACGACTTCCAGTCCACATGGATTAAAACAGTAGCAGCAAAGATCGCAACGCTAGATTTCTCCCAAGGACAATTGCTAAGCATGAGATGGGACCAAGCCAAGGATCTCATTAAGCAACGGATCCTGGACATAGAGCGCCAATCTGACCTAGCCTGTTCCCCAGCCTTCATTGTTAGGGAAGCCACTGGATACCTCACTGCCCCCATGGCATACCTAACAGACCTGGAGGTGCCCAAACACCGAAGGGCTTTTACCCTGGCAAGATGCCATGCCCTCCCATCGGCTGTATTGGAGGGGAGGTATCAGAAGACCCCCTTCAAGCAGAGACTATGCCGCTGTGAGTCTGGTCATGTGGAAACAACTGAGCACGTGCTTCTTCAATGCATGTTCTACAGAGATCTTAGATCTAATCTCATTGGACCATGGCTTTCAAAATACCCGGGGGGCGCAGTGAAAAATATTATTCCACCCCGTTGCTTTCGGATTCCAACACTACAATAACTTACAGTGTTGCTAAGTTCTGTGCTGCTGCCCTTAAAATCAGACGGTTGATGACTGATACCGTTAGGCAGCGCCCTGCTGGGAATGCAGTTAGAGCTGAAATGTTACAGCTGAAATGCTACTAGATTCACAGTATGCCCCTCCCTTCCCCTTTAGTGCCCCCCACCAGTGTTTTCGACCTCTCTCATCAACCACTCCCCTCCTCCATACCTGTTTCAATATCCTGTCTTTTAAAATATATTTTTATACTGATTTCTAATCTAATTTTAAATGTTAAATAACTGTTTACTGGGGAGTTGTCCTTCACCTCTTAGGGCGCTTGTGCCCGCTTTGTGCTGGTCAGTGACCGTAATAAAGTTTTGTTATTGTTATCTTATGTTTATGTGTTTTTAGTTTAAGTGTTTTACGTGGTTTAATGTGTTTTAGTTATATGTTGTATTTACATCTACATTGTACTTCTCAAGCCATGGGAAGATGTGGGTGAAAAATAATGTATTGTTTTTATTACTGCAAATTACTACAACTAATTACTAGGTTTAATAATATGGGGAGGGTAGACAGATTGGTAGTAATTTGACCATATGTTATCCAGCAAAGGTTGCTGGTTGCACTTGAACAAAATTAGTTTGATACACAATGCTTACAAAGAATGATTACAAAGATTACCTGCCTTGATATTCTGTATTATATGGCTGTGTCAAAGGGCCCTGAGGCCCCTTCCACACAGCTGGATAAAGTCCCACATTATCTGCTTTGAACTGGGTTATATGGCAGTGTGGACTCAGAACCTTTCCACACAGTCATATAACCCAGAATATCAAGGCAGCAAATTCCACAATATTTGCTTTGAACGGGGTTATCGGAGACCACACTCTCATATATTCCAATTCAAAGCAGAAAATATGGGATTTTATTCAGGTGTGGAAGGGCCTGAGATAACCCAGTTCAAAGCAGATATTGAGGATTATCTGACTTGATTTTTATTTATTTATTGGTTCGACTTAATATTCCGCTCTCTCTGGAGCCCAGAGCGGTTTACAGAGTTAATAGATAAAACACATAAAATGCAATAAAATACAATAAGACCAATTTAAAAACCCCAGTTAAAATCAATTATTCTGGGTTATATGGCTGCGTGGAAGGACCCTGACGCCCCTTCCAAATTGCCCAAAGAAGGAACCTCCACCACACTCTGGGGCAGAGAGTTCCACTGCTGAACAGCTCTCACAGTGAGGAAGTTCTTCCTAATGTTCAGGTAGAATCTCCTTTCTTGTAGTTTGAACCCATAGTTCTGCATCCTAGTTTCCAGGGCAGCAGAAAAGAAGCTTGCTCCCTCCTCCCTATGATGTCCCTTGACATATTTATCCATGGCCCTCATCATGTCTCCTCTTAGCCTTCTCTTCTTCATACCCAGCTCTTTAAGCCGCTCCTCATAGGGCTTGTTCTCCAGACTCTTGAGAACAATTTATACATTATATAAATGTAATGTTCATTTATGAGATTAACATAACTCAGAAACCACTGGACAAATTGCTGCCACAAGACATCCACTAACACCCAAGGAGTCACTCAAAAAATTGATTGTGTCATTTGGGAGTTGTAGTTGCTGGGACTTATAGTTCACCTGCAATCAAAGAGCATTCTCAACTCCACCAATGATGGAACTAAACCAAACATGGCACACAGGACTCCATGACCAATAGAAAACACAAGAAGGGTTTGGTGGGCATTGACCTTGAGTTTGGGAGTTGTAGTTCACCAACATCCAGAGCACTGAATATGCCCAAATGTGAAAACTGGTGGAGTTTGGGGAAAATAGATCTTGACAATTGGGAATTGTAGTTGCTGGAAGAGAAGGGGAGAGAGCGAGGCAGAAGAGAAGGGAGGGGGGAGTGCGCGAGGCGGAAGGGATTGGACCCCGCACTGAGCAGACAAGGCGAAAGTGCCCTCCTCACCTTCCCGGGCCAAGCGCTTGGTGTCTGCTTACTGGTCTTCCTCCTTCCTCTGCTCAGCTTTTCCTCCAGCTGAATGGAGGAAGAGCTCCCTCCTCCGGCAGCCAGCCGGGCTTACAGGAGCTCTTCGTGCTGGCAGCGCTTCGGCGCTTCCTGGAGCAGCAGCGAAGGCTGGAGGTGGGGGCGAGCCGTGGAGAGGCGGAGCCTGCGGAGGAAGGCTCAGCTCTTCCTCTCTCCTCCGCAGGCTCCGCCCCTCGGCGGATCACCCCCACCTCCAGCCTTTGTTCCTGCTGCTCCTCCAGGCTGGCTGCCGAAGGAGAAGGGAGGGGGAAGCGAGTGAGCCCGAAGGGAACTTCTTCCCCTCCGTTGGCCGCTCTGCTTTCCCTGCCTGCCTGCCTGCCTGCCGGGGCCGTTAGTGGGCTGGACAGAAGCGGCCAAAGGGCCACAATTTGCCCACCTCTGGTCTAAAACAACCACTAGGTAGAATTTTACACAACTTTTTCGCAATCCTTGCAACATTGAACTAAGGCAGACCTGGGCAACCTACGGCCCGCACGCCAGATGCGGCCCAGCAGCCGATTCTGTCTGGCCCGGGGAGAAGGGTGTCGGGGGTGGGGCCAAGAGGAAGGGGTGCCGCTGCCAAAATCCCATCGCTGGCTGTGGGGCCTGTGTCAGCAGACAGCCCGCCACTCCAGAGAACGATCGGAGGAGCGGCGGCTTTGGGGTGCCTGCCACCCCGGGAGGCAATCCGGGCCTGCAGCGGGAGCAGTCAGCGACCTGCAGCGGCTGATCGCCCTGGCGACCTGGAAGACTTGATCGAAACCATTTTCCCCCTCCCCTCCCATTGGAAGGAAGGCGCCTCGTGGAGGGAAAGGCCTCTCCCCTGAAGGGAAGGGGAGAGCGGAGCGGGTCAAGAGCCATGTGTGCGCGCTCCATAGAGTTCTTTATTCGCCAAGCTCTGGCTGCAATGGGAAGGGAGCGGGGTCGCCGGCCCCTCGTGTGTTTGGGCGCCATCCGCGCCGGAGGAGGAGAGAGGGAGGAGGGAGGGGATGAGGAGGAGGGAGGGAGGCCTCTTTGTGTGGCTCCCCTCCCGGCCGGCCTCGGCGCTGCTACCGCAGCTCACCCCTTCCTTCTCTGAGGCGCCCTCCCAGTTCCTTTTCCGCTGGCTCCGAGGCTCCAAACCCGCGTCCCATCCAAAGGAGCCTCTCTCCACCCGCTTCTTTTCCCAACCAGAGCAGCATTTCTGGCTTTGCGGCAGGAAGAGTGCCACCTCCTCCTCCTCATCTACCGTTTCAAACTCTTATGGAAACTGCGCAGGTCAGAAAATCCTGTTTACTCCTCGAGCCCTCCAAAGCCGGGATGGCAGGCACTGCATTCCATCTTGGGATCCTTCCTCTCTTGAGGATGTCAGCCTCTATCTTGGTTCGCAACTTGTCTTCTTGAATTTCATTTTATTTTATTTTAGTGGTTTTTATTATTATTTTACAGTAATTTTATAATAACAATATAATAAATAATGTTATATTATATTATAATTTCAATATATCATAATCTATATATATAAAAAGAGACGGTCCGTATTTGACGATCATAGACGGCCACACTATAACCCCCAAAACCACAAAACCCACCAAACACATTTCCACATACCACGAGGTACAATCGTGGCACAAAAAAACCTCACTACATACCTCCCGAGACCCCTAAACCCGACCCCCAAAAATCGCCATGCAAACCTATGGAGGGATCTGACCGCGATCCCAAGCCAGCCCGACCAAGCGCCACATCTCTCCCACGATACACCAGGGAGGCAGCTCCACTGGGTGAACACCAGCCCCTCGCCCTCAGCGGCTTCAGGGGCTTTGGTTGGGCCTCTCCTGACCCTCTCCGCCGCTTCTCCGGACGACCGGGGCACCGAGAGACCCAAAAATAACAAACACACAAAAAACTACGAATAAAAATGGCGCCCGAACCACTTCCGGTCCGGGCAAAAACACTCCGCCGGAAGTTGTCCCTCACAAAAAAGGACCCAGCAGAAAACAAAACAAAATTACATGCCTAATACACTAAACGGAAGTCCCGCCCCTTAAGGCCGGAAGTCCTCCACAATATAATGGCGGCCGCCAGGGACCACCCGCGGCCGGCTGGAAGGCTCCGGAGGGGATTCAGGTGGCCACCACACTCCTCTTCCGCCCCCTTCTCGCTCTCCTCTGCCGCCTCCCTCCCGCTCCGTGAAGAGAAGGGCGAAAAGGGCCCGCGCAATCTCTCTCCCTTCACCCTCATCTTCTGGGAGTGGAAGGGAGGCGGTAGAGGAGAGCCAGAAGGGAATGGACTAGGCGAATGCGCCGCAAACGTCCACCTGACAAGCGTCCCCCTTCGGGGGGCCCCTTGGACAGAGAGGTGGCGAAGAAGGACGAACAGGGACCAGAAGAGACGGACATGGAAGACACAGGCAAGCTTCCCAAAAAAACCCTAGACACCCATAATAATAACAAACAACAAAAAAAACCCTGCACACACCCACACAATCCCACACATATACACACACATACACACACATACATATATATACACACAAATAAACACATACATATATATACCCACACAAATATATACAAACACCAATATACGCACATACACATATATACACACACATATATACACATATATACATAAACAAAACACTCACATATAATCACAGACACATACATACCCCCCAACATAAACGACACAAACATACATACACATACACACAAATACATAAACACACATACACACACATGCATACACATATATACACACACAAAACACATACTCACATCATTTTCCAACCCTTACATCCTAAGACTTTCCCGCATCTCCTACATAGGGCACAGCAACGCGTGCCGGGTTCAGCTAGTGTCTATATATATACTATAATAAATAATTATGATATTAATACTAATAATATATGAATATTTCTTGATATATTAATATGTTAATATTAATGATGTGTAATATATAGTAAATATAATATATAAATAAATAAATAAATAATGTAGATTAGAATGCAGTTCAGCCTTTAGGTGCGGCCCTCCATAATATTTTTTGGCTCTTGTGTGGCCCCTTGGAAAAAATAATTGCCCACCCCTGAACTAAGGGGATCCCATTTGGTCTTGTGATCCAAAGTTTAGGAAGCAGTGATATAATTGATATGGATTAACCTGCATGTGGTCTGGAAAGTACTGACCCCTGGTCAATTCATCATTTTCCTAAATGCAGCCATCTATGAAAATTGTATTATAGTCTGCTAGAAGATTATAGATGTGAAACATCATCTTGTTTTTGCAAAGATTTGTATAAAACTTCATATTTTCTACTCACAAGGAAAGGGGACAAAATGTTTTGCACATTTAAAATTGTAACTGAAATTTTCATACTCATTTTTGTGCAAATTACATAAGCAAATAAAGACCTTTCTCATTCAGAGCAAAACATTTAGTGCATATTTCTTAGTGCATATTCTTTACTTTGCTATCATAGATGGATTGCTATTCACTGAAGCTACAGAAAATACAATCCACTTCCCTCAACACTCAGCTTCTACAGCCATATCCTGACAACCATATTTAGAAGCTGGACTTTGTATCTTTCCATTCATATACATGTCCTGCTTTACAGGATTCACAAAAAGAAGCTCAACTTTTCCAGGAATTTCAGAGACAGAAGTACTTATATCTTTATATTTATAGATTCATGTTTGCATAGCATTGATAGTTTTAACAGATTGCTAGTTATTTTTTATCATGCCCTAACATGGGAGGGGTATATTTAGCATAACTCAGCTTGTGTAAAACTAACAAATTGGCCCTCAGTAACCATAGATTCAATCAAACACCACTTGAATATACACACACACACACACACATACACACACACACACACACTCGTATATATTAATTGTTTTAGATTTCAAAAGCAAACATTGTTTTTGCCATTTGATATAAGAGACACGACTTTATTACACTATTACATACCATAAGAGTTGATCATCCACAAATTTTGGTATCCATGGGGATCCTGGAACTAAACTCCAGCATATACCAAGTGCCCACTGTGTTTGAATCCCTGACCAATTAGTTTGGTGATTATCATGTGATCAGCGTTATATAGTTCCTGGAATAATGACGTTTCAGACTTAAATGCATACTCCAAACTGAACTGTCTTCAATTCCTACAATCCCACAAGAAAATTTTCCACATCTCATTTACTTGGATATTAGGGTATTAAAACGCTTACATCAGCTACCTCATACTAAAGAACCTTAAAAGGTGTGCCAGGAGGGAGGTTGGGCATATGCTATGGATGTGGCATACTTATAGCTGGGTGACAATGGGAGTGGGAATTTGCAACACTTCTGGATGGAAACAGGAAAAATGCACAATCTGCCTTTTTTTCAAGAAAAAACAAAAGCAAAGGTACTAGTCCGCTGCCAAGAAAGATAACATTATTATTATTACTAATATCATGTTTTTTTCTCTGCAAAGCAGCTAACAATGTTAAAAATAATACAATATACAAACAGAAACAGATCAATAAAGGGATTATGTGTTTTAAAATGCATTTTAATTGTATTACTATGTTTAATTATATTTCTTAATCAAACACACTATATTATTGTTTTTTTAATTTTTGTATTGACTTTGTTTTGAATTGATCAAAATGTGTGATTGTTATATGTTACATTTTATGCGTAGAGTAAGTTTAATAAATATGTTTGAAATGAATGACAAAGTCCTATACCAAGGTAGGCACTGTTTTCCAGGGAAATGGAATTCAACAGTGCTAAAATCAAGATTTGGAAATCTAAAATCAAGAATTGGAAACACTGTACTTTGTTTGATTGCACCATATTTAATTTATTTTTAAACAAGAACTAATTACTTACTGAAAGGAAGATTTATGTTTCTACTGCCAGGTTACAGATATATATAGACAGACAGACAGCCCCAGAATAGAAAAAGTGTAATGGTTATTTCATAATAACTGAGATAGTTAATATGCTATGAGTACTCTTGTGTTGAAAACATTGAGATTATGAGGATTTAAATGTATTTAAAAGGTACAACATCTAAAAATAAGAATTTAAAAATGTGATTGTTAGCTGCCTTGAGTCCCCTCGGGAAGAAAGGCACAGTACAAATAAAGTTTAAAAAAATACTATTCAAAACTGAAAATTCAGGAAGAAGGTGAAATCCTGGCTCTGGGATCAGGCATTCCCTCACCAGCACTAGGCAGCATGTGAGACGGAATTTTAATGGGAGGGAGGAAGGGGTCAATGTTTCTAGGGTTGAATACTGTTTTAATTGGAATGATTGTAGATGTGTTGAGGGATTGTATTTTAATGCCTTAATGTGTTAATGGGTTGTGGGGGTTGGGGTTGTACGCTGTGGATGTGGCATCGAATTGTGCCTGCGGGAAGCCGCGCTGAGTCCCCCCTCGGGGGGTGAGAAGAGCGGGGTAAAATCCTGAAATAAATAAATAAATAAATAAATAAAATATATCAATATTAAGGCTCCTTCCACACAGCTGCATAAAATTCCACATTTTTTGCTTTGAACTGGAATATATGGCAGTGTGGACTCAGATATAACCCTGCCTGTTCAAAGGAGATATTGTGGAATTTTTGTGTGTGTCAAGAGCAACTTGAGAAACTGCAAATCGCTTCTGGTGTGAGAGAATTGGCCACCTGCAAGGACGTTGCCCAGGGGGCGCCCAGATGTTTGATGTTTTACCATCCTTATGGGAGCTGGAGCTAACAGAGGGAGCTCAACCCGCTCTCCTGGGTTCAAACTGCTGACCTATTGGTCAGCAGTCCTGCTGGCACAAGGGTTTAACCCTCTGCACCCCCCCCCCCAGGGATTATCTGCCTTGATATTCCCACATTATCTATACGTACCGGTAATTGTTGTACTGTGACAATGACATAGTATGTTGTATTTGATATTATAGTATAATATAGCAGTGTTTCTCAACCAGTGTGCCGGGGCACACTAGTGTGCCATGAGCGATCATCAGGTGCGCTGTGGGAAATTGGAACCTCCAGGAAGGGGGAGAGTCTAGTGTGTTGAAGTATGAAAACCCTAAGAAACCTACCTCGATAAAGGCACAAAATTACAAACACCCCCCCCTCCCCACCCGTTGTCTACTTGGTCTCTCCCTCTCCATGCATTGGGAAGGCCTGCCTCCCTTTCCCCAAGTAGAGACCTCCTCTTGCCTCCTGGGGGTTCTGTGTGGGAAGTTTGGCCCAGTTCTATCATTTGTGGGGTTCAGAATGCTCTTTGATTGTGTGTTAACTATAAATCCCAGAAACTGTAACTCCCAAATGTCAAGGTCTATTTCCCCTGAACTCCATCTGCATTCATATTTGGGGCATATTGGGTATTCATGCCAAGTTTGGTCCTGATCCAACATTGTTTCAGTCCACAGTGCTCTCTGGATATAGGTGAACTACAACTCCAAAAACCAAAGTCAATGTCCACCAAACTCTTATAGCATTTTCTCTTGGTTATGGGAGTTCTGCGTGGGAAGTTTGTGTCTTTCTGCCATTCCTGCCAGGATATCTATGTTGAGTTCATCGAAACAGGCCCAGGTTTCACACTGAGTGTATAAATACATTTAAAAAATATTAACTATACGTATTACTGTGTTAGAGTCTCATTTTGTGTCATTTTGATTGGTGGTGTGCCCCAGGATTTTGCAAATGTAAAAAGTGTGCCGCGGCTCAAAAAAGGTTGGGAAACACTGTATGGTATAGTATGTTGTGTATACATATAATATTGATAATGTTGTAATGTAATGCAATATATTACTACTAATAATAATAATATGATACTGTAACTATGTATTTTGTGTTACATTAAATATTACTAATAATATTGCAATATTATTGTTATAGTTCAATGTGATATTGTTATAGTACAACGGCATATGCAATATTGATGTTGTGCTGTGGCAATTTTGCTTGTGAGCCGCTCTGAGTCCCCTTTGGGGCTGAGAAGGGCGGCATATAAATATCGTGAAACAAATAAATAAAATCACCTGCTATGAACCAGACTGTATGGCAGCGTGGATTCAGGGCTCTGGGGTATTCTTGATATTCTGGGATACAGGGCCGTGTGGGGGGCCCTCACATAACCCAGTACGAAGCAGAGACTGTGGGGTTTTCTGCCTTGATAGTCTGGGTTCTCTGGCTACGTGGGAGGGGGCTGAGTCCACACTGCCATATATCCCAGTTCTAAGCAGATAATGTGGGATTTTATAAAACGGTGTAGAAGGGGCCTAGCATCCACACTGCCAGGTAATCCAAATCCACGTGGGTTTTATGCAGCAGTAGGGTTCCCATATGTCCCTTATTCTAAGGGACGTCCCTTATTCTGGCCCTAAAATTTGTGTCCCTTATTTTCAGGCCCTGTCCCTTATTTTTGACTAGCAGGACAGGACTGGGCGGGGTTGACCAGAATAGTACTTGACAGTCAGAAAAGTCAAGTACTAAATACAGATGGAGAAAATAAGGTAGTTCTAATAATGTTTTTTCTGCATAACAAAGCATGCAGAAACATACCATGATACTGTTAAGAGGGTATAAGTCAGTTTCTTTTGTGAGTTTCAATCATTATCTTATTCTGTTAATAAAACTATTTCTACCTAATGTTTGAGTTTCAAGTTTTTAATGAAGTGTCCCTTATTTTTGTGAAAAATCCTGTAAATGTCTGTTATTTCTTATATCAAAAAATGGCGACCCTATGTTAGCCTGATTGTCTTAGCGGAGGGAATTGCCAGCAAGTTGTTTTCTGAGCGCAGTGATCTCGTAGGGCAATATGGCGTAAGCCGGTCCCTCAGGTACATTGGCCCCAGGCCGTGTAATGCCTTAAAGGTGAGTACCAACACTTTGAAGGTGATCCGATGCTCAATTGGGAGCCAGTGCATAGTATAGACAGTAACAGGCTCTGTGAGAGTTTTCCTGACTGGCACCATCTTCCAAAATGAATTTATTGAAGGGCAGGGGGGTTAAGGCTTTCTTGTCCACACTTCCTGAGAAACTGAATTAGTCAAGAGAGACAAAATGGATGGCCTTCTGTCCCATACATGCCTTTCAAGTATCACATACAGAAGAATATTCCTTAATCAGAGATTTCATGTATCAGACTGACCCTGATGACATTTATACAGATTGCACCAAGACTTTTCTCAATCACACACATAAATGCAATTAAAGGCTTAGATCAGGGGTGGGCAATTATTTTTTGACAAAGCATGCAGAAACATTAGGGTTGCCATTTTTTGATATAAGAAATAAGGGACATTTACGGGATTTTCCACAAAAATAAGGGACACTTCATTAAAATCTTGAAACTCAAACATTAGGTAGAAATAGTTTTATTAACAGAATAAGATAATGATTGAAACTCACAAAAAACCTGACTTACACCCTCTTAACAGTACATGGTATGTTTCTGCATGTTTTGTCATGCAGAAAAAACATTATTAGAACTACCTAATTTTCTCCATCTGTATTTAGTACTTGACTTTGCTGACTTTAAAAGTGCACTGTCTAAACATTAAAATAAAATAATTTTTATAAAACAGTACATCTTCATGATTATTATGTCAATAGTTAATGGTATAGTATAGTATGGGACACACAGCATTGTATAGTATTGGGATGCACAGCTAGGCCTATTTTAAGAGTAACTCTCAAGCAACCAGAAACTATCGTTATCCAACATGATTCAACATTCCCCTTGGGTAACGGTTAATTAGTCTACTGTACTTTGAAAAAGTCCTGTATCGCCTCTTCCTTCCAACGGGGACGCAGGCTGCCCTGCGAGTTGGACTCCCCGGGCAGGCATTGCCGTGGAAACCACAGCGCGCACCTTCCTCTGGTCAACCCCGCCCAGTCCTGTCCTGTCCTGCTAGTCAAAAATAAGGGACAGGGCCTGAAAAAAAGGGACACAAATTTTAGGGCCAAAATAAGGGACGTCCCTTAGAATAAGGGACATATGGCAACCCTAAGAAACATACCATGTCCTGTTAAGAGGGTGTAAGTCAGTTTCTTTTGTGAGTTTCAATCATTATCTTATTCTGTTAATAAAACTATTTTTACCTAATGTTTGAGTTTCAAATTTTTAATGAAGTGTCCCTTATTTTTGTGAAAAATCCCATAAATGTCCCTTATTTCTTATATCAAAAGGTGGCAACCCTAATTCAGGGCCCTGGGGTATTCTTGATATTCTGGGATACAGGGCCCTGTGTGGGGGGGGCCCTCACATAACCCAGTACGAAGCAGGGACTGTGGAGTTTTCTGCCTTGATAGTCTGGGTTCTCTGGCTACGTGGGGGGGAGGTCCCTGAGTCCACACTGCCATATATCCCAGTTCTAAGCAGATAACGTGGGATTTTATAAAACGGTGTAGAAGGGGCCTGGCATCCACACTGCCAGGCAACCCAAATCCACGTGGGTTTACGCAGCAGTGTGGAAGGGGCCCCCTGGGCTAGCACTAAGAACCACAACTCACAGGCGCCCCCCGTCTCGGGCCACGGCCCTTCTAAGGCGTGTCGATCCGCATTCGTTCCTCAGTGCAGACGCGGTGAGCCCCAACGGCCTTGGCAACGCGGGATGAAACAGGATCAGTACAGACACCCCAAACAAGCCCTGTCAACGGGGTGTGCGTGAGTTTGACGTGAGGACGGGGCCGAGGGGGCGTCACTAGGCCTCCCGCCCTCCTGCTCCTCCCTCGGGCCGGGCCTCTCTCTCCCCCGCGCCGGGAGGCCTCGCTCGCTTCCCCCGCCGTGGGCCCCCGCCGCCCCGGGGTCGCTTACCTCAGCCCGCGGCCAACATGGGTCCCCGCAGCTGCTGCAGCTCCAGCTCCGCCAGTTTCTGCCTTCTGACACCCGCCCGCCCCCTCGCCCCCTCCCCCTCGCCACAGGGCGAGGACCCCGCCCCCTAGGGTGGCCGCGCCGCGCCCGCTCGGAAGCGCCCCTCGCCGCTCGCAGGCGCCTTCTCCTCGGGCTCTAGGCCAGGAAGGGACGCGCCCCCGCACCACCCGCTTCCGGCGAGGTGGGACTGAACCCACGCATCGGGAAGGGAACGGGAATGGGGGGTGCGGCGGCGGATCAGGCAGTGCTCGGGACAGCCTCCGTGCAGGTGGGGTCCTGAGAGCGGGCGGGAGCAGGGCAACCCCGTGCTTTGGTTGCCAAGGGAGGGAGGGAGGGAGGCGGAAGTGGCTCCGTGGCCCCCCCCTCCTCGCCCCCTCCTCCTCGCCCTCCAACGCCTTTTCAAAACAATTCAAATCGAATTTCCTGTCAGGAGAACGCCCGGGCCGGGTCTGTGGAGTGCCCTAATGTGATGCAAATAATCCGAATTATATGGCAGTGAGGACTCAGGGCCCCTTCCTCCCTCCCTCCACGCAGCCATATCACCCCGACTTCTTTGAACCGGGGCCCCTTCCACACACCTGAATAAAATCCCACGTTATCTGCTTTGAACTGGAATATATGGCAGTGTGGACTCAGGTAAACCAGTTCAAAGCAGAAACTGGACTATCTGCCTTGATATTCTGGGTCAGTGTTCCCCAACCGTTTTTGAGCCGCGGCACACTTTTTAACATTAAAAACATCCGGGGGCACACCACCAACCACAATGGCACAAAATGACACTCTAACACAGTAAAGCACGGCTGGGGATGGTGGCCTGCTGGGAGCAGCTGCTGGGAGTGCCAAAGCCGGGGGCGGGTGGAGCCAGGCTGTGCCATGCCCCCTCCCTCCCCCGCTTCAGCTCTCCAGCAGCTGCTCCAGCCTTGAGGGCAGTGCCCAGCCAAGCTCACAATGCTGGCTTGGCACTGTCCCCTCAAGGCTGGAGCAGCTACTGGGAGTGCCGAAACTGGGAAAG
Source organism: Anolis apletophallus (assembly GCA_030556195.1). Classification (NCBI taxonomy): domain Eukaryota; kingdom Metazoa; phylum Chordata; class Lepidosauria; order Squamata; family Anolidae; genus Anolis; species Anolis apletophallus. The sequence continues at coordinate 46,200,130 of JARBWK010000009.1, read as the reverse complement.
GGGTGGAGCCAGGCCATGCCATGCCCCGCCCCCTCTCCCCAGCTTCAGCTCTCCCACAGAGGAGGACCATGAGCGGTGGACGGGATTCAGTGGGAGGGGCTCCACGCGGCTTCAGCGAGCGAGGGGCGAGAGTCATGGTGGGAGTCATGGCGGATTGGAGGCTGGCTGGGGAAACCGCCAAAGGAGCGTCGCCCTGGCCCCTTCTTTTCTTTTGCCCGCCCAGCCCCCTTCCTCCTCCCCCCCAGCAGCAGGAGTTCGGCAGGGGGGAAGGAGGGGGGCAGAGAGCTTTTCTCGCAGCACAGCAGGAGGTCCGTCACGGCACACTAGTGTGCCACGGCACACTGGTTGACAAACACTGTTCTGGGTTACATGGCTGTGTGGAAGAGGGGGCCCTGGGTTACCTGCACCCACACGGCCAGATAATCCCGTTAAATTGTGGATTTTATGATGATAATAATAATAATAATAATATTTATACCCCTGGGGGCATCTTACATGAGGTTTTAAGGTGTTTATACGGCTGTGTGCAAGTATCCTCAGATAATCCAAAGCAATACATCTCCATTCTGAGGCTCCTGATGCACTGCCATATAATCCAGATTAACAAATCAGATAATCCACACTATCTGCTTTGAATGGGAACCCCTTCTACGCTGCTATATAATCCAGATTATCAAAGCAGACAATCCACATTATCTGCATGGAACAGGATTATATGAATCTACAGTGCCATATAATCCAGTTCAAAGCAGCTAATCTTGATTTTTATACATCTGTGTAGAAGGGATCTGGATCTAAACTACCATATAATGCATTGAACTGGATTGTAAGCAGTGTAGGCCCCTATATTCCCGTTTCTCTGCATCCCGAGGCACCTTCTACACCAGTGTTTTTCAACCTTTTTTAAGCCACGGCACATTTTTTACATTTACAACATCCTGGGGCACACCAACAACCAAAATGACACTCTAACACAGTAATACATATAGTTCAGTGCTGTCCAACTTCTGCCGACCCAAGGACCGGACTTCTGGTGAGTGATCACCTGGGGGCCAAGTGGCCATGCCCCCTGGCCACGCCCCCCCGGCCACGCCCCGGCCACGCGGCTCCACCCCCTCTCCCAAAGCGTCACAATAGCCTTGGAAGCGGGCAATTTCACCCACTTCCAAGGCTGTTGTGACGCTTTTGGAAAGGAGGAGCCACGGGGAGCCTTCCGCGGCTCCGCCCCCTCGCCCAAAGCATCACAACAGCGGTTGTGACACTTTGGGGGAGAGGGCGGCCGCAAGGAAGCTCCGTGGCTCCGCCCCTCGCCCGCAGGCCTGGATGGCTCGCAGGGAAGTGGCGCCCGGGTCTCGCTTCAGCCGCGAGCCATCCAGGCTTGCGGGAGGGTTTTTCGCCCGGCTCTCGTGTCCCTCTGGTCAGAGGGACGCAAGAGCCGGGCGAAAACTCTCCCGCAGGCCTCCCTGGAAGGCCTGCCCCCTCGCTCCCTCCCGCCCTTCCCTGCACCGCCAGTGTCCCAATCGCCGCAGCGCCGGGGAAGGAGAAGGAGGGAGGGAGGATTCCTCCGTTCCCGGCGCCACGGCGATCGGGACACCAGCGGCGCGGGGAAGGAGGAGGAGGAAGGGAGGATTCCTCCCCTCCCCCCCCCCCCGCCGCGAACCGGATCGCAGCAGCGGGCGGAGAGGGACGGAGGGGGCAAGGCAAGGAGGAGGAGGGAGCTGGCCCCGCCTCCCCCTCCCCCGCGCCGCTTCTCGCCGGCGCACGGAGGCGGTGCAGGGAGGAGGAGCTAGCTCTTCTTCCCTCTCTCACTCTCTCACCGATGCCGATGCGATCCGGTTTGCATCGGCGCTGGCGAGAGAGGGAAGAAGAGGTCAGTGCAGGGAGGAGGAGCTGGCTCACTTCCTCCTCCCTGCCCCGCCTCCCCCGCCCGGCCGCCATTTTTTTTTTAAAAAAAGAATTTTTTAAACAAATTTAAAAATGGCAGCCGGGGGCATAGCGGGGGCCGTGTCCAACAGGCTGGGGGGCGTGTACGGCCCCCGGGCCGGCAGTTGGACAGCCCTGATATAGTTAATATGTTTTTAAATGTATTTATACACTCAGTGTGAAACCTGGGCCTGTTTCGATGAATACAACATATATATGACTTCCTCTCACATATTTATACATGGCTATCATGTCTTCTCTCAGCCTTCTCTTCTTCAGGCTGAACATGCCCAGCTCTTCAAGCCACTCCTCATAGAGCTTGTTCTCCAGACCTTTGTGAAATTTAACCCTGAGTGAAACTTCCTTTCAGTTAACTATGGATGTCATGAAGCTGTTATAGACAGTTCCTTTGGGCGGGGGGGAGGCAACTCTCGAAAAATCCAGTAAAATAGTAAAAAAAAAAAAACATTTCCAAGCTGAGAGGCTCAATTTGTTTCTTGGAAACCTGTGAGGGGGCTGCTAGGAGGGGGCAGAGTGCCAATTTCCCACGGCACACCTGATGATCACTCCCGGCACGCTAGTGTGCCATGGCACACTGGTTGGGAAACACTGTTCTACACTGTCATACAATCCAGGTTATCAAAGCAGACAATCCACATCTGCATGGAGTTCGATGAAGATAATGAGTCTACAATGCCATATAATCCAGTTCAAAGCAGCTAATCTGGATTTTATACAGCTGTGTAGAAGGGTCCTACACTACCAAATAATGTGGATTAACTGCATTGAATTAGATTATATGGCAGTGTAGCCTCAAATAATCCAGTTCATTTGCATTCTGCGGCTCCTTCTACACTGCTACATAAACCAGATTATCAAAGCAGATAATCCACATCTGCTTTGAACTGGATTGTATGAGTCTACACTGTCATGTAATCCAGTTCAAATAGATAATCTGGATTTTATATGGAAGTGTAGAAGGAGCCTGACCCTACATTATATGGCAGTGTAGAATCAGTCTGACTGTTTGAGGGTACATCTATGCTATAGAAATACTGCAGTTTATTTAACTGCCATAGCTCAATGCTATGGAATAATGGGAGTTGTAGTGATAAAAAGGTCTTTAGCTTTCTTTCCCAAAGAGTGCCTCACCAAACTACAACTCTTATTTTATTTATTTATTTATTATTTCGACTTGTATACCGTCCTTTCCATTTGGCTCAGGACGTTTTACATCATATCGAACAACAAACAAGGCGCATAAAAACAGTAAAAATAGAAACAGTTTCCACAATAGTCCGCCGACCAAGGATGGTTATAGGTTGAAAGCCTGCCGGAACAGTGCCGTTTTGCACGCTTTCCGGAAAGCCGGCAGCTCACTGATTACTCGCACTTCCGGAGGTAAACTATTCCACAAGCATGGTGCTGCCACAGAGAAGGTTCTCTGTCTAGTTGACAACAGATGAATAGTTCGCAAGGGCGGAATCTGTAGGAGGTTGAGGTCTTCTGAATGGAGAGATCTCTGGGGAACATATGGGAGCAGACGGTCCCTTAGGTACACCGGCCCCAGACCATGCAAGGCCTTAAAGGTCAGAACCAACGCTTTGAAGATGACCCGGTGCTCAATTGGTAACCAGTACAGTCGCTGCAAGGTTGGAGTGATATGAGCCCTGGCCGGTACTTATGATTCCCTATGATTGAGCCATGGCAATTAAAAGTAGTGTCATACTGCATTATTTCTACAGTGTGAGATGAACCCAGAGAGTGCAATTTCTTGCCAAGATCCCAATATTCAACTGATTATCTCTCAGAATAGGACTTGAGTTCTATATCTCTTACATCATACCTCATAGTAAATCTATTTCCTGATAGGTCATTTTAATTAATTCAATCTCTATGTTTACATAATTTGTGTTGTTTTCCCCCCTGTTAATTTTGTTCAACTACATTAGCTGCAGCAATAATACTTTTGCATATATTAAACTTTGTTTCCAACATTCACTTTTTATCTATTATTGAATTTAATTTAGTTCCATCAATGGGCCCTTCCACACAGTCCTATATCCCAGGATATCAAGGCAGAAAATCCCACAATATCTGCTTTGAACTGAGTTATCTTCCCATCTTAACATGGGAACCCCTGCCTTCAAATTGATCTGACTGCAGCAGGGAGTTCCACAGTTACTGGACGCATGAATTGACCTAATCTCAACAGAGACAGTTGCACCAGCTAATGCTACAACAAAGAGCTCATTTTCTCTCCCTTTCAGGCTCCCCTGGCCGCTTTGTAATAAACCCTTAAATAAAAAGTATCAATTTTCCTAACATTCAGCTCTCTGCATGTTACATTGTGTTCTTCTCTGACTCCAATTAATGAACTTTCTCCTGAGCCACAAAGCCTTGGTGGCTCAGCCGGGATGCTCAAATAGTGTCCTGGGGAGCATGGAACTGCGATCCTTTGAGCCATGGATACCGGGTCCAGCCCAGTTTCGGTATCCGTGGATTAATTGATCCCTTCTGAATCAACACTATCTTCTTCCTTGATCATCACTAAGACTAACTGCTATCTCGCTTTTTGCTGAACGGACCCCTGCACCCCTCAAAATCCAATGTTTTTCCATCCAAAATACCCTTGTGGAAACCAAAGACCTTTTTTGGGGTCCTGCAGTTCCACATGACATTGGTGTATGTGTCCCCCTCTCCTTGTTTGTGTTGCCTTGAGGGGTGCTTGGATGGTGCCCGCTGACCCCGGGAATTCCTTTTGTGTCACCCCTAAAACCCAGGCCTTTGCCAGGCTACTCTGATCATTTTTATGAGTTGGATTCCTTTTTATGAATGAATCTCTTTTTTTATTAATGGACTTTGTCTACTAGGTGCCTTTGTAAACCCTATGTCTTCTCTTATGAACTCCAGGTGACAAGGACCATTTTTTCCAATTCTGCATGCTCCTTTTTCTTTTTGTGAACTCCTGTATATGCCCCATGTCCCCCATTACTGTACGTATGTATATCTGTATAAAACATTGAGCAGGGTGACCTCTTCATGAACTCTGGCCAGCACCTCAGGACCCAGGTATTGCAAACCATAATGGGTCTTCATTTCCTGATGAGTGGACTTTCAGAAACTCACAAGCATGGACAGTAGACAACGGCCTCTTTCCTTAGGCTTCGGAGAGTCAACAACCAGACCACCTAGTTTCGGGGACCTATGGACTTGCAAATCACTCTTCATAAAGTGTAGGGCCTGTAGGAAGGAGCGGAATACAAAACTGAAGAAATAAATAAATAAATAAATAAATAAAGGACATTTCCCCACCTGCAAGGAGAAGGGGATGTTGCGCCTTCTCCAACAATGACATTCCCTTCTCCAGGAGAATGGATCTGCAGATCCTATCAAGAAACCCAGTATCACTGTACTTTTTTTTACAATGGGCTCACTCTGAGGGGCCAGACAGAAATATTATTTCTAAAAAGATAAGAGCAGGCATGAGGGCTCTCAGCAATCGCCGTGATCGCCTATCAATAGGGTCCAGTAAGGACTACTCATGATCTCGCCATCAAGCAACTATTTCCCCTTGTTTCTGCCATTGCCACGCTTCCTTCCACACCATTGGCTGAGGGGCCGAAGCGGGGCTCAGGCTCTCATTGGTCATACCACACACGCCTCTGGCCGCTCCTCCCGGCTCGCTGACATCAGCACCAATCACAGCAAAGCCGGCTCGGGGGTGGGGGGAGGAGATTTGAATGGAAAATCTATATATATTGTCTAGTTTTCCGCATTGGGCTTTGCCTTCCTCTGAGAGAGTGTGACTTGCCCAAAGTCACCCAGTGGGTTTTCATGGCTGTATGGGGATTTGAACCCTAGCCTTTCAGAGTCATAGTCCAGTGCTCACACCCATGGGCTTTTCCTGCATAGATAAGGGGGTGCTTTCAGTTATTTCCTTGCACATGTTATGTGAACCCCAAGTGGGACTGTATTTTGCATTTTCTATTTTTGGTTAACTAGTGTATATACCCGATGTTACACAAGTTAGCATTTTCTTTGTGGCTCTTTCTTTCCTTCCTCCCTGACCCTCATACAATGTCCCACTCTTTTTTTCTTTTTTCCCCTTCCCTTCTTCCCTTGCTTTCCAGCACCTTGTAGGAGATCCGGAATTTGATCAGTAGCCAATGCAGCTGACACAGGATAGGTGTTATATGACATCCCACAGGGGTTCCTGTAAGAAGCCTGGCATCTGCATTTTGAACTATACGAAGTTTCCGGGTCACTGACAAAGGAAGACCAATGTAAAGAGCATTACAGTAGTCCAGTCTCGAGGTGACCATGGCATGGACTACTGTGGCCAAGGCCTCTCCGGAAAGATAGGGCGCCAGCTGCCTGGCCTGGTGAAGATGGGAAAAAGCCTGTTTGCTGACGGCAGAGACCTGGGCCTCCATCGATAGCAAGGGATCCAAAATGACATCTAAGCTTTTCACGGTGGCCGATGGAGCAACAGGCTGACCATCAAGGGTAGGCAGCGGGTTCTCCACTCCCTCGGGGTGGCCAGGCCACAGGATCTCTGTCTTCGCCGGGTTCACCCTCAGCCTGCTAACACGCAGCCATCCAGTCATGGCTTCAAGGCATAAGGTGAAATTATTGGGTACCAAAATCGCCCCAGTCTCCAGACGCAGAAGGAGCTCGGTGTCATCAGCGTACTGATAACACTTCAGTCCAAAACTTCGTACCAGCTGAGCGAGCGGTTGAACATAGATGTTAAACAAAAGAGGGGAAAGGATAGCTCCTTGGAAAGGATAGCACATGCTTACTGAGGTGGGTGTCCAGGTGCTCTTGTGCGGCCGGCCTGTGAGAACATCTGGAGGCCCTACCCCCCTTCCCCACAGCCCCCAAACCCCTTTGAAAAGTTTTTTTAAAAACCTTACCCGGCCTCCAGGAGACGATAGCCAGAGCTCTCCCAGCGCATAGAAATGATGCGCCAGAAGAGCTCTGGCTACAGTCTCCTGAAAGCCAGGTAAGTTTTCTTTACTTTTCAAAGAGGTTTGGGGGCTCTGGGGAAGGGGGGGGTATTCCCACAGTTTTCTGGACTAATTTAGGTGTCTGGACTACAGTATTTTGCAGTCCAAAACTGGAAATAGTGAGTTTATCCCTCGCCTTCCAAGAAGGTGCAGAATAAACCCACTATCTAATTATTTCACTACAAACCAAAGTTTTCCAGGTTTGTAGCAAATTAATTCGGGATTGTCCAAGACGACTTCTGGACAGCCCCTTCTTTATTGTGGGAGTGACTTCCTGGATGCACCCTGGGTTATATGGCTGTGTGAAAGAGCCCTAATACAGTCAGCCTCTGTATCCACGGATTCTTCAGTCATAGATTCAACCAACCAAAGTTTGAAAAAGCCAACCTTGATTTTTTTCCATCTATCTATCTATCTATCATCTATCTATCTATCTTTGTGTAATTATTCCAGGCTTAAAAACAACAAAACGCCTGAATGCAGAAACACCAAATTTGGACACTAAACCCCAAATGGTACAAGGTGTGACCAACACTTGGAAAATTAGACTAAAAACACAAACAAACACTTTAAAATCACAAAAAAGGATGGACTACATTTCCCAGCATCCTCCGTGCAAGAGCTGGACTGCGCATGCATGTAAATACTGCGTACACGGCCAAACCCTTTCTCTCCCCTCCCCCAAAGATGGAACCAAAGAGTTGTTAATATATGTTATTTCTTTTGTTTTGGCATGAGATTATATTAAAAACATATATTAAAACATATATATAAAAAACAAGCACTTCCTCATTATTTACTTTCCCATACCACCAGACTATGCCACAGCAACATGTGGCCGGGTCAGCTAGTTTTATATAAAGACACTATTTTGCTTCATGAGAACCACCACTTCTCTTAAGTGAGAAGCAAGAGCATCCCTCTGGGCAGCTAAACCAGGAAATCCCAAATGGACACCCCCCCCCCCCCTCGACGAGGGCCTGCCTCCAAGAGTGGGCAACTTGGAAGTCCCTGAACAGACTCAGAAGCGGAGTGGGAAGATCACAAGACAACATGGCAAAATGGCACGACCTAGAAGGATCCTCCAACTCTGTATGCTTGCCCACAATGCCCTGCCTCGGGCTCAGAGGAAGAACTCTTTCGAGCCACAGACAGTGCGGTCGCTGTTGCTCGGTTTTGATCTCAAATTATTTAGCCGCTTGTGCTCCCTTTATTTATTTATTTATTTATTTATTTCTTATATTATTACCCCGCCCTTCTCACCCTCGAGGGGGGCTCAGGGCGGCCTCAAAAAAGCACCGTAAGAGGCCAACATCATAAAAACAATCAAGCATACATTAAAAATATAAAAACAGTAATTAAACAATTGATTAAAACACGCCTGTCCAAAATCCAGAATCCTAAGTCCAGCCTGGGTCAATTCATTGTCTCAAATCTCCTTTTACAGGCTGTTATTACTGGTCGAACGCTTGGTCCCATAGCCAGGTCCTAAGTTTCCTTGTGAAAGACGGGAGGGAGGTGGCCAACCTGAGGGAGTTCCACAGACAGGGGAGCGCTACAGATAGGGTTGCCATATGTCCCTTATTCTAAGGGACGTCCCTTATTCTAAGGGACGTCCCTTATTTTGGCCCTAAAATTTGTGTCCCTTTTTTTCAGCTGTCCCTTATTATTGACTAACAGGACAGGACTGGGCGGGGTTGACCAGAGGAAGGCGCGTGCTGCTGTTTCCACGGCAATGCCTGCCTGGGGATTCCAACTCGCAAGGCAGGCTGACAGTCGCGCGCTTGTGAGTGTGTGCCTGCCTGCGTCCCCGTTGGAAGGAAGAGGCGATACAGGACTTTTTCAAAGTACAGTAGACTCAATTAACCGTTACCCAAGGGGAATGTTAGATGTTGGAGAAAGATAGTTTCTGGTTGCTTGAGAGTTACTCTTAAAATAGACCTAGCTGTGTATCCCATACTATACTATACCATTAACTATTGACATAATAATAATGTGTTTGAGTTTTATTGATTGTATTGTTTTTTATAATTTGTTATTGCTTTGTTATTGTGTGTTAATATGTAGCAGCAAATCTGGAGTCCCAAAACTCCCTGGATGTTACCTTTTACTCCCAGGTTGCGGGGACGTGCGGGCACAGGAACGAGAGAAGACGCAACAACCGTATTGCAGTATTGTGCAAATAAAAAAGGTTTATTTGCACAACGTCAGCTGACGGGACCTGCCCACAGAACTTGCTGTCTCAGGGCAAGAACCCTCAACATTCTCTTACTAACCCTTATATACACGCTATGGCGGCAGGTCCCGTCTTCATCATTTTTCATTGGTTCACATTATTACCACATCATCAACACATCATCAACACATTTCTATTATCCAATTACACATCACATTATTTGGCAGTACATTCTACTTGCGTTCCCATTTGTTAAACAGCACTACGCAGTTATTAATTCCTCATTCCCACAGTGTATTATCTGCTGTATGAGCGTCCTGTACTGAATTTGCAACATTTCTAAAACGTCCCTCAGTGCCAATGGGGAGGAACGGTTTCATTGCCATGCGCTGTTTCTACCAATCGGCTAAATGTAAACAAACGCACGTTGAGCTAGCTAGACCAATCAAGGCCAGTGTTACCAGGAAAGGCACATGATGTACTTTCACAAATCACAGCCTGTGCCTGACCTACCAATCAAAGTGCATTATTCTCGTAATGGCATTTAGCATGATTCTTGGCAAGCCACTCCGCTATACTAAGTACTATGCTTGTGCATCACTCTCTCCTGACTATACTTCTGCTAAAAGCACCAATTCTGCTTTAATTGGGCTTGGCCCCATGTAAGCCACCCCGAGTCCCCTTGGGGAGATGGGTGCAGGGTATAAATGAAGTTAATAAATAAATAAAATAAATAAGATGTACTGTCTTATAAAAAGTTAATAAAACTATTTATACCTAACGTTTGAGTTTCAAGTTTTTAATGAAGTGTCCCTTATTTTTGTGAAAAATCCCATAAATGTCCCTTATTTTTTATATCAAAAAGTGGCAACCCTAGCTACAGAGAAGGCCCTGTCCCTCGTCCCCACCAGTCCCGTTTGCGGTGGCGGTGGGATCGAGAGCAGCAGGGCCTCTCCAGATGATCTTAAATTTCATGATGGTTCATAACAGGAGATACATTTGGACAGGTAGTCTGGGCCAGAACCGTTTGAACCATTTTGCTACAACATTGTCTATAATGGGCCTTGAGCACCCATAGATTTTGGTATTCACAGAGGGTAGAAGGGGCCTTACATGTCTAGATTCAAAGTGCTGGTGTTAGCCTATAAAGCCCTAAACCAGTGTTTCTCAACCTGGGGGTCGGGACCCCTGAGGGGGTCGCGAAGGGGTGTCAGAGGGGTCACCAAAGACCATCAGAAAGTATAGTATTTTCTGTTGGTCATAGGAGTTCTGTGTGGGAAGTTTGGCCCAATTCTATCGTTGGTGGGGTTCAGAATGCTCTTTGATAGTAGATGAACTATAAATCCCAGCAACTACAACTCCCAAATGTCAAGGTCTATTGTCCCCAAACTCCACCAGTGTTCACATTTGGGCATATTGGGGATCCGTGCCAAGTTTGGTCCAGATCCATCATTGCTTGAGTCCACAGTGCTCTCTGTATAAAGGTGAACTACAGCTCTAAAACTCAAGGTCAATGCCCACCAAACCATTCCAGTAGTATTTTCTGTTGGTCATGGGAGTTCTGTGTGCTAACTTTGGTTCAATTCCATGTTGGTGGAGTTCAGAACGCTCCTTGATTTTAGGTGAACTATAAATGACAGTAACTACAACTCATAAACGACAAAATCAATCCCGCCCAACCCCCTATTAAAATTGGGGAGTATCAGATATTTGTGCCAAATTTGGTGCAGATATTGATGTTACGATTCATAACAGTAGCAAAATTACAGTTATAGAGTAGCAACAAATATAATTTTATGGTTGGGGGTCACCACAATATGAGGAACTGTATTAAGGGGTCACGGCATTAGGAAGGTTGAGAAACACTGCCCTAAACGGTTCTGGCTCAGCTTATCTATCCAAACATGTCTCTTATCCCTACGAACCCACCAGGAATTTGAGATCATCAGCGGAGGCCCTGCTCTCGATCCCGCCAACTTCGCAAGCACGCCTGGCGGGGATGAGGGACAGGGCCTTCTCTGTGGTGGCCCCGCGGCTGTGGAACTCCCTGCCCAGGGATATGAGATTGGCTCCCTCCCTCATGACCTTTCAGGGAAAAAAAATGAAAACTTGGCTCTTTGAGCAAGCATTTGGACTTTCAGCTTAGTCAACTGAATTGAAAATGACCTAGGAATGACGACAGAATGCATAATAGACTAAATATGAAAACAATCTTTTTTAAAAAAAATTTAAAAAAATTATTGTCTTTGTTTTTGATGTTTTTAGATAATGTAATGATTTGTTTTTTATTCTATTGATGTATGTTTTTAAATGGCATCGAATTGTGCCGATTGTTCGCCGCCCTGAGTCGCCTTATTTATTTACTAGCTGTACCCGGCACGCGTTGCTGTGCCCTATTTAGAAGATGCGAGAAAGTCTGAGTATGTAAGGGTTGGAATTGATGTTACTTATGGTCTTGGTGGGGTCATGGCTGTGTCGTTGTGGGTTGTTCTGGTGGGTGGGATGTTGAAGTCCTGTGGAGTTGTCGGTGTGTGGTGTTCCTGGCGTTCTGCAGAGCTTGTGGATATACAATGTTTTTTGTCTTTCCGTCTGCTGTGTTGATGTAGAGGTTCTGTGGTTTCCCAACTCTGGAGCACGCTACGTAGAGTTGTCCGTGGGAGAAGCATTCTGTGTCAAGGTCTATGCCACAGATTTGTAGTGTTTGTCCTTGAGCCTTGTTTATGGTGATGGCAAAAGCTAGTGTAGTGCAGTGTCTTTCTGTTCTGGCTTTTGTTCTGCCCTTTTTTGTGTGATGTATGTAGCATTGCGAGTGTGTCGTCCGATGCTGTTCTTTTTAGGAGGCATGGCTTGTCTTTTGGGTCAGCTTATGCCTGTGTGGAAGGAAGGAATGGCATACAAATGGGTTGAGCAGTAGACGCAAGGTTGTGTTATGTGCATATTGTGTTGTGTGTAGGTATTACTTTTGTGTTATTCTGGGGGTATGTGTTTGTCAGTGGTGCCTGTGTCCCTGGTGCCCTATTTGTCTCCCTCTAGATCTTGACCGTGGCAGTTTAAAACTCAACTGAAATCACTCAGCATTCTAAGTGGCTTTGCCCACCGTTACAATGGTAACTGATGTTGGCCAATGGGTTTTGCTGGCTGCCGCAGTTGTTCTGAGAGGATGCTGGGAAATGTAGGGTTTTTTTGTATCGTTGTTTTGGGGCCTTCTAGGTTTTGGGGGGAAAAGTTTCTTTGCTAAAAACCTTCCTTGCCTGAGGCCTATTTGTGTTGGCAAGTTTGGTGTCTCTGCCTTGGAAGGTTTCTCTGTCTCTGTCAGTTGTTCGACGACGGCACCGCCTTTATATAATAGATTTATTTATTTAGGCAGTTTACCCCGCTTTCCTCAACCCCCGGAGGGGGACTCAGAGCGGCTTCCAAAAAGCACAATTCGATGCCCTCATAACAACACAGTATAAAAACCCTCAAACATTGACACTAAAATACCTTAAAATACAATTACATTCATACAACCTATGTATTCACCTATGTTAAATCAGTGTTCTGTCCATAAAAGCATTGAGCCCTATTCACCAGCTTTCTATTAAAAACTAGTCTGAAGTGCTGTCCTGTGCTACTATGCGAACGCCTGGTCCCACATCCAAGCCTTCTTTTTCCCTAAATGTCAGGAGGGATGGAATTGATCGTATGTCACTAGGCAACGCATTCCACAGACGAGGAGCCACCACCGAGAAGGCCCTCTCCCTCGTCGCCACCAGCTGCACCTGAGAAGCCGAGGGGGGCGAGAGCAGCAGCCCTTCTGTGGGCTGATATGGGTGGGATATAAATAGCCCAAACAAACAAACAAAATGTTGAGGGATTTGCCTTGACTATTTTTTAATTAATTTTATTTAAATTTATTTTATTTTACTATTTATTAATTTTGTATTAATTAATTTCTTAATTAATACCACATGAGGTGCCACATGAGGTGGCAGGATCCCCTGGCCTGGGGCCCTGGAGCGCAAGCAGGAGCCCCGCCACCGCCCGCCTTCGCCCTTTCCCCAGAAGGGAAGGCCAAAAACAGAACGCCTGGCCCTTGTGGGCGGGGCCATTCGCCCCGCCTCCCTCCCTCGCTCCAGCCAACCAGCGCCGGGGGCGTCGCCCCGCGCCCCTCCCCTCCTCCCTCGCTCCCCCTCCCTCTTAGTCTCCGGCGCCTGCGAGGCGGGATGGCCGGGCTTTTCCGCGGGGTCCTGGCGCTGGGCGGCCTGAGGGGGCTCCTCCTCGCCCGCAGACCCCCGCCGCCCCCCCTCCACCTCCGCGGCTACCGGACCGAGAGGGGCGTCTACGGCTACAAGCCCAGCCGGAAGAAGGCCGAGGGCGGCGGGGAGCGGCCGGACCCCTCCTCCCGGAGAGCAGGTTGGACACGGTGCCCGAGGCGCGGTGGCATTCTGGAGCCGCTGCCCTGCTCGCTCACCTAGCCTCTGATCCCAGGGTCGCCTGCTTTGAATTGGATTGGAGGAGTCTGGGACCAGAAGCGGGATAGCATGGCAGTGCAGACTGGGCTCTGAAAAGCACTGGCCCCGGAAGAAGCCGGCAGATCCCTTCTTGGCGACACAGCTTGCTGCCTTGGGGCCCCTTCCACACAGCTGGGTAGAATCCACACTGAACTGGATTATAGGGCCGTGTGGACTCCGATAACCCACTTCAAAGCACATATTGTGGGTTATTCTGCCTTGGCAGGCATGTAGCTTCAGCCCCCCCGAAATTCTCAGGGTGGTCCGCGAGAAGGCCTTACTGGTACATTATTTAAACTGTTATGCTTATTCATATCATGATCTGATCGCCATGCTCATTATATCCCACATTAATGGGGTTATTGGGATAACAATACAAAAGGTTTGCTAGGGTAGACCCTCTTCCACCCAGTCTCAGCCCCCCCCCCCGAACCAAACTCAGCCCCCCCCCCCAATCAAAATCCTGGCTACGGCCCTGTGCCTTGGTATTCTGGGAGAGAGGGCTATGTGGAAGGGCCCTTGGTTTGTGATGATGATGATGATGATAATAATAATAATAATAATAATAACTTTATTTATACCCCGCCAACATCTCCCCAAGGGGACTCGGGATGGCTTACATGAGGCCGGGCTCGATAACACATCAATAAAATAACACAAAAACAAATAATAGAACAATACAATCAGTATAACTCAGACATAAGCAATATCAGACAATTTAAGAAAGGGCCGTAGCCAGGATTTTGATTTGGGGTGGGTGGGGGTGGGGGTCTGAGTGAGAGAGGGTCTACCCTAGCATACCTATTGTATTGTTATCCCAATACCCCCATGCATATGGGATATATTGAGCATGGCGATCAGATCTAGGGTTGCCACTTTTTGATATAAAAAATAAGGGACATTTACGGGATTTTTCACAAAAATAAGGGACACTTAATAAAAACTTGAAGCTCAAACGTTAGGTAGAAATAGTTTTATTAACAGAATAAGATAATGATTGAAACTCACGGAAGAAACTGACTTACACCCTCTTAACAGGACATGGTATGTTTCTGCATGTTTTGTCATGCAGAAAAAAACATTATTAGAACTACCTTATTTTCTCCATCTGTATTTAGTACTTGACTTTGCTGACTTTAAAAGTGCACTGTCTAAACATTAAAATAAAATAAAATTTATAAGATAGTACATTTTCATTATTATTATGTCAATAGTTAATGGTATAGTATAGTATGGGATACATAGCATTGTATAGTATTGGGGTACACAGCTAGGCCTATTTTAAGAGTAACTCTCAAGCAACCAGAAACTATCTTTATCCAACATGATCTAACATTCCCCTTGGGTAACGGTTAATTGAGTCTACTGTACTTTGAAAAAGTCCTTATCGCTCCTTCCTTCCAACGGGGACGCAGGCGGGCACACATTCGCAAGCGCGCAACTGTCAGCCTGCCCTGCGAGTTGGAATCCCCGGGCAGGCATTCCCGTGGAAACCGCAGCGTGCACCTTCCTCTGGTCAACCCCGCCCAGTCCTGTCCTGTTAGTCAATAATAAGGGACAGGGCCTGAAAAAAAGGGACACAGAAACAGGCCTAACCTTTGAGGCATCGACATATCTGCTGGCCAGCGTCATACATCTCTCTTTCTCTATTTATTTATTTATTTATTTATTTATTTATTTATATACTATATTTCTATACCGCCCCTCTCAGCCCGGAGGCCACTCGAGGTGGTGCACACACGGCAATCAAAGCCCATGAAATAAAACACAATCAAGAACAATTAATACGATAATCATATAAAAACAATATAAATTAGCAGTTAAAAACATAAATTACAAATCTCAGCATCTCATCGTTTAAAATCGTTATCCATCGCATCGTCATATCATTCCGTAGGTCTCAATTAAACAGTTATACTGCATCCTCGAATGCCTGCTCGAACAGACAGGTCTTAACTTTCTTTAGAAATGTTACGAGGGAGGGGGCCGATCTAATGTCCCTAGGGAGGGCGTTCCAAAGCCGAGGGGCCACCACTGGGAAGGCCCTGTCTCTCCTCCCCGCCAAGCGGATCTGTGAGGAAGGCGGGACCAAGAGCAGGGCCTCTCCAGACAATCTTAAACACCTAGATGGTTCATAGGGAGAGATGCGTTCTGACAGATAAGCTGGACCAGCACTGTTTAGGGCTATATAGGCTAACGCCAGCACTTTGAATTGTGCCCGGTACCAAACTGGCAGCCAATGGAGCTGGCGCAACAGAGGGGTTGTGCACCCCCTGAGTGCCGCTCCTGTTAGTAATCTAGCTGTCACCCATTGGACCAATTGCAGTTTCCGAACTAACTTCAAAGGCAGCCCCACTTAGAGTGTGTTGCAGTAATTTATACGGGATGTGACCAGAGCGTGGACGACCGTGACCAGATCAGACTTCCCAAGGTATGGCTGCAGCTGGCGCACAAGTTTTAGCTGTGCAAAAGCTCTCCCGGCCACCGCCGAGACCTGGGGTTCCAGGCTCAGCGATGAATCTAGGATCACTCTAGGACTGCGAACCTGCGTCTTCAGGGAGAGTGCAACCCCATCCAACACAGGCTGTAACCCTATGCCCTGTTTGGCCTGACCAGAAGGACCTCTGTCTTGTCTGGATTCAATTTCAATTGGTTTTCCCTCATCCATAAAATATTGTTGGTCACGTTATGGTTGTTTATTTTCTTCTGCGTGCAACGCTTTGGCAATCAAGCAGGTGCTGCTTTCTGCAAACCACGTAGATCTCTCTTGTTTTTCACAGCTTCTGATTGAGCAAGAATAGCGTTGTGTGCTTTAGGTAAACCTGGCCTTGGATTTGTCCCAGAGCTTCTCCTGTAACGAGACAAATTTAGCCCCTTTATACTGCCGCATAATGCAGATTATCAAAGTGGATAATCCGGATTATCTACTTTGAACTGGATGATATGTGTCTACACTGCCATATAATCCGGTTCAAAGCAGATAACTTGGATTTTATATTTCAGTGTAGAAGGGACCCAGGATTCCATAGCATTGAGCCATGGCAGTTCAAGGCTGGATCTACGCTGCCCTATATCTCACTATCCGATCCCATATTATCTGTTTATCCAGATTATCCCGTATAGACTCATATGATACAGTTCAAAACAGATAATCTGGGATCAGATCCTGTCTTCCAGGGCAGTATAGAAGGGGCCCAAATGGTGTCAAATTGCATTAATTGTATAGAGCAGAGCCATCCCTACTCCGTTTCCCAGAGGCCTCTTCTACACTGCCATCTAAAATCCAGATAATCTGTTTAGATAATTTGGAATATATGGCAGTGTGGAAGGGATCCCAGAGAGTTCTGTGCCTGCGTCCCTTTATGTGTGCAAACCCCCTTTGCTTTTCTTCTCCTGCCTGCTTCTTCACATGTTTTGCCTGATGGTGAAACCTACAGAACTTGGAGGGCTAGTTTGAAGTGTTTCGTGCATTTTGGGTTTCCCAATCAAAGCATTGCTCTTTTGTAGGTTTTCATTTATTTTGCTGTATGGCCAACATAGCTAGGCTTGAATATCTTTTTAATTGAAATGAATGAGAAAAATGTGGTCAGATGGCAGTATTGAACATTTAAAGAAACTCTTTTTTATTATGGATACATTAGAGCAGCGCTTCCTAAACGTCATGGAACCCTAATTTTATTTATTATTATTTTTAATTTTTTATTATTTTAATTTTTTATAACCCACCCTTCTCCACCCCCGAAGGGGGACTCAGGGCGGCTAACAACAAATAGCAATACATATACAATCATCAAAACAACTAATTGCACCAGTAAACAGATTAAAAACCAGTTAAAAATACACATAGTTAAAATACACAAAGTCTGAGTTCCGTAATCTCAAATTTGTCCAAAGCCAGTCACAGTCCGTTTTCAATCACTAATTTTGTCCCTAAGCATTGTGAACCCTTAAAGGTCCTCCTTCATCTTTTTCCTATTGACCAAGTGTTTTGTATATAATAATAGTAATAATAATAATAATAGCATTGCCCGACACTTCCTGCAATTTGATACAACTGAGGGACCGCCTTGCCCCATACATTCCCCCGAGATCACTACGTTCAGAGGAACAAAATCTGTTGTTGGTGCCAACAATCCGCTCCTGCCATCTGTCCACAACTAGGCAGAGAGCGTTCTCCGTAGCAGCCCCGGTGCTATGGAACTCCCTGCCAAGTGACCATACAAGACCTAATTCCCTTTCGGAGGGCGGTTAAGACCGTGCTGTTCAAATTAGCCTTTGACTAGACAACCGGATTGGGCGACTGACTTACAGCTGTCTAATACATTGGTGTTTTGGGCCTTTGGAAATGTATGCGTGTCTTACTACCTCGTGATGTGATTTGTATTGTTTTAATGTTTTAATATTTTATTGTTTTATTGTACGGCTGCATGGCCACTACATGCTGCCGGTCTTATATGTTGTGACCCGCCCCGAGCCTGCAGGGAGGAGCGGAATACAAAACCAAATAATAAATAAATAAAAATAAATAAATTAAAACAAGAGATAAAACATGATTAAAAAACACACAGAGTTAAAAGACAAGTTATAATCCACTGATACAGTGCAGATGAAAATTTGCAATTTAGAATTGACTGGGTAGGATAATAATAATAAACTTTATTTGTACCCCGCCACCATCTCCCCAATGAGGACTCGGGGCGCCTTACATGAGGCCAAGCCCATCAACATAACAACACAATAAAATCAATCAAAACAACATAATCAATTCCATAAAACATAAACAATAAGATACTACAATCAATATAAAATTACAGGAAAATAAAACCATTTCAGACACAGGACAATGAGCGGACCGCATGTATAGATTAAAATAGAGAGATAAAAACGGGAGGGGGGGAGATAGCTGTGGGGCAAATTATCCGTGAGGAAAAAGCTCTTTCAAAGAGAGGTCAAGAAAGGACATTCGTATAAAAGGGGGGAGGGGTGTACACTCAACGCAGATATTGAGAGTGAATGGTGGCATAAGATTATATGATTAATCTTCAAAGGCACAGCGGAAGAGCCAGGTCTTGAGATTCTTCTTGAAACTCTCTAGAGTAAGGGCTCGCCTAATATTACCAGGCAGTGTATTCCATAGACAGGGGGTCACTGAGGAAAAGGCTCTCTCCCTCGTTCCCACGAGGCAGGACAGGGACAATGGCAGAGGTGAAAGGAGAGCCTCCCCCGAAGATCGAAGGGATCGGGCAGGTTCATGGAGGGAGATACGGTCGCAAAGGTAGGCGGGTCCCAAACCGTTTAGGGCTTTATAGGTGACTAGCTGTACCCGGCATGCGTTACTGTGCCCTTTTTAGGAGATGCGAGAAAGTCCAATCATCCACGGTGTGCCCTCTAAACTACAGTTGGATGGAGTGTGGGTCATGGGGGCATGGTGTGCCAAGTTGGGTCTTTATTGGTCTTGGTTCTGGGCTACAGTGGTCTGTGGGGAATGATGGGTTTTGAAGTACTACAAATCCAATTTTCCATGGTGGTACTTCAAGTCCTATCATGCATGGTCAGGGCTCTGTGTGCCAAGGTAGGTTACTGTAAATTCAGGCCATACACAATGTCCCATGAGCTGAGGCCTAGTTAGGAACAGCAAGTTAATGAAGCCTTACTGTCAATTCAGGCCATACACAATGTCCAATGAGCTGAGGCCTAGTCGGGAGAATCAAGTTAATGAAGTCTTACTGTCAATTCAGAGCGTAAACAGCTTCCCAGTAAGTGAGGCCTAGTTAGGGAAATCAAGTTAATGAAATCTTACTGTCAATTTAGAGCGTAAACAGCTTCCCAGTAAGTGAAGGCTAGTTAGGGAAATCAAGTTAATGAAGCCTTACTGTCAATTTTGGGCGTGGTCTGTGATTTTTTGGGGTGTAAATTTTCGGTTGGAAGTGATTTGGGTGTTTGTGTTGGGGATTGGCTCAGGCCTTTTCCTTATTCTGTTTTGGCAGTTTAGTATGGATCGGAATTTTCATGTTGGCTGGCCAGTGCAGCAGTTATGCAAATCTGCCCTTATTGGCAGCCAATCATGTTGTTCAGAATGTAGAGGCTGGGTGAGTCTTTGGCTGCCACAGAGGATGCTGGGAAATGTAGTTTTATTTTTACTCGTGGTTTTGGGGGCCTTTTAGGTTTTGGGGGGGAAAGTTTCTTTGCTACAAACGTACCTTGCTTGAGGCCTATTTCTGTTGGCAAATATTGTGTTTCTGCGTTGTAAGGTTTCTTTGTTTGAGGTATACATCACATGACGTGAACCTATTTATATAATAGATGATCTGTACCTTGAATTGGGATCGAAAATAAATGGCAGCCAGTGGAGCTCCTTAAACAGGGGGGTTGACCATTCCCTGTAATTCGCCCTTGTTATTAATCTGTCCGCCGAATGTTGGCCAAGTTGTAGTTTCCGGGCCATCTTCAAGGGTAGCCCCACGTAGAGCGCATTGCAGTAATCCAATCTAGAGGTAACCAAGGCATGGGCCACCGTGGTCAAGTCCGACTTCACGAGGTATGGTCGCAGTTGGCGCACAAGTTTTAATTGAGCGAAGGGCTTCCCGGCCACTGCTTAGAACTGGATTATATGGGTCTACAATGACATATAATCCAGTTTAAGGCAGATACTTGGACTTTATACGGCAGTGTAGAAGGGACCTCAGAGGCACAGATTTAAATTTTCTTTTTTAAACTATGGTACATTATCTTTTGATAAGACCTTAATACTCTGGCACAGACTTTTAAAAATATTTTTGTAAATACTTTTAAAAGACTTCTTGCAGAACCTCGGTAGTGCTTTTGTGGGATCCTGGAAGAAACCTTGATGAATGGTTGTCTTAATTTTTCTCTGACTCTGTGAAGTAAATTCAGTGCTGTTTCTTCATTCTTAGTCGACCATGGGCTAGCTCGGCTAGTAACTGCATACCATGAACATGGCCACAAAGCGGCCAAAATCAACCCTTTATTTACTGGTCAAGCTGTGATGGACATGGTACCTGAAATCCAAGTTCTGACTGAAGTACTCCAGGGACCTTTCAACATTTCAGGTACGGGCTGGGCAACAGTTCCTTCTCCAACTCTTTTGGATTTTAGATCAACATGTGTTGTGATGTCCCAGTTTATTCCTGTTTTGTATTCTGTTTAATATTTAATTTAGGATATTTACCTTTGCTAGCTTTGGACCACTAGTACCATTTGAACTGACTACATCCTGGGCACCTAAACTGGATTTCACTGCTTACATCAAAATGAGTGGAAACCAAACCTCTCAAAACACTCCCACGTATTTTCATTGGCATTCTTTAAACACGCTCCTCAGGATTTCCGAGCCCTCTGAAGAAAGTTTTTTCAATTCACTGGAGCAGGGTGACTCTGGCAGAAGCAATGCGATCCACTTTCTGTGCCCAGTTGGATCTTGCAGAAATATTCAATCGCCATGCAGCAGGCAGGAATTCACTAAGCAAGTCAGTTTGCTTCCAGGTAGTTTACCAGGCTGCCTGTGTTACGTAGTTTGGAAAATGGTAGAAGAAGAGAATTGTTGGAGCCCGGGAATCCATTCCCCATGGTCCAGTCCCAGTAATACCAATAAACAGGTTTTATATGGGATGGGTGAAGGATAATAATAATAATAATCTTTATTTATACCCCGCCACCATCTTCCCTATGGGGACTTGGGGCGGCTTACATGAGGACGGGCCCAAACAGCAAATTACAATAAAATCAAAATCAAAACAAAACAAAAACACGGTAAAATACAAAAATATAAATAAAAAGAACAATATATAAATACAATATCTAAAATCACAAATGACAAAGTGGGCCGCATATACAAGGTAAAAAATATTAAAAACTCAGGGTGAGATAAGAAGAGTAGATTATTTGCGAAGGGGAGCACGTATAAACACGGGTTGTAAAAGGCCTTCATGTAAAGGGGGAGAGTGTACTCCAGAGACAGCAGCGTTGAGGGGAGCAGTAGTATAAGGTTATGTGACTACTCTCCAAAGGCGCAGCAAAAAAAACCTTGTTTTAAGGTGCTTTATAAAGGTTTATAGGGTGGGGGCTTTCCTAATCTCTCCAGGCAATGAGTTCCGGAGTCAGGGGGGCCACAGGAGAAGGCCCTCTCCCTTGTACCCACAAGTCGAGCCTATGAGATTGGCAGGGGCGAAATGAGGTCTCCCCTGAAGATCAAAGGGTTCGAGCTGGTTCATGGAGAGAGATACGGTCACGAAGGTAGGCGGGTCCCAAACCGTTTAGGGCAGCGGTGCTCACACTTTTTCAGCATGTGAGCTACTCTTAAAGCAACCAAGTCCAAAACATCTACCTGCCCCCGCCGCCGCACGCTCCCAAACGCTCCCGCCACCGCGCGCTCTTGCCACCGCGCGTGCTTCTGCTGCTGTTTTCCGCCCGCGCAGCACTTCTTCCGCCTGCGGGGCATTGCAGGAAGGAAAAAGCACAAGGTGGGGCATCCAGGGGGAGTGCTCCGCCCTGCCTGTCTCGCCGGCAACAGAGGCTGCACAGCTGCTTCTGGACAAGAGAGAGGCAGGGCGCTCCCTCCCTCCGCCTCGTGCTTCCTTCTTCCTGCAATGCCCCGCAGGCGAAAGAAGCACCATGAGAGCGGAAGCCAGCAGCAGGAGAGTGCGTGCGCGCAGGGTGTGCACGCGCATGGCAGGAGCGCCCCATCCGGCTGGTGAGGCCCGAAGATCACCTGGAAGAGGGCCGAAGATCTACTAGTAGCTCCCGAGCTACCTAATGAGCACCCCTGGTTTAGGGCTTTATAGGTAATCACCTGCACATTGAATTGCGACTGGAAAATAAATGGCAGCCAGTGAAGCTCCTTGCTTCACATACGAGTCATGCTAGCTGACCCCAGGGAGAAGTAGTACTAGAGTGGCAAGGAATTACATAATTTGCTTGATTTAAGGTTTTCTCTGTACAGGCAAAGTAGTGGTGTGTTTCCATCCCAACATAAACTTCATGCCAACCATATAAATTGTTTCTTGTCTCAACAGTCAGTGAGTAGACAGGTGGTTCCCAAAGAAATAATATATTGGAGAGTTTTCTTAGGCCCCTACTACACTGCCATAAAATCCAGATTATCATATTAAATAATCCAGATTATCTACTCCGAACTGGATTCTATGAGACTATACTGCTATATAATCCAGTTGAAAGCAGATCATTTGGATTTTATATGCCAGTGTAGAAGGGGCCTTAATTTGATATTTACGAATTCCCTGTTGCAATGTAGCAGTGACTTCGCCAATGAGTTTATTTCCCAGAAAGAACAGCAAAACTGTTACTTTACTGATGACTGGCTGGTAGGATTCCATTTTATAATGGCATGTTTGCATTGTTTGGCCGCTGAACTTGCTACATGGTTTGTTTGTTTTTTTCAATCCTAGGGCTTTTGAACATGGGAAAGGAGGAAGCATCTCTTGAGGACGTATTGTCTTACTTGGACCATATATACTGTGAACATATGTCTATAGAGACTAGCCAGCTGTCGACCTTGCAAGAAAGGGAATGGATTGCAAAGCGGTTTGAGGAGCTGAAGCAAGAGGCATTCACTACCGAAGAGAAAAAGTACTTGTCCAAGCTCATGCTAGAATCCCAGGTGCATTGCATAAGTCTGTGTATCTCTGTGAGGGAATAATTATTTGTAACGATTAGTAGTAAGTTTGAATTTGATTAAAATATAGGTTGGAAATATGTGGTTAGACTGCAAAATCCAGGCAGCTGTAGGTAGAATGACCAGTGTGGTGAACAATGCTAGGAATTCCCTTTCAATAACATCTGGAATTTCGCTCCACACCAAATTAAAGGATGATTTATTAATTTGTCAACAAGAAGACAATTGCTTGCATAATGCGATCCAGAGGTTTTGAGTCTCTGCTTTGAGTTTCCTTGTGGAGAGAAAAAGTGGGGTATAAATAAACATAATGATGATAATAGAAATAATAGTAGTTTTAGGACTCTATGTAACATTTGTCAACCTCACCAAAGCCTTTGACACCGTGAGCAGAAAAGGTCTGTGGCAGATCCTGGAACGTCTAGGATGTCCCCCCAAATTCCTCAAAATGATTATCCTGTTACATGAGGTCAAGTCAGATACGGCGATGCTCTCTCAGAGCCCTTTCTAATAACTAATGGAGTGAAACAAGGTTGTGTTCTTGCACCAACCCTATTTACAATCTTCTTCAGGATGATGCTCCTAAGGGCTAAGGCAGACCTCGAAGAAGAAGACAGCATATATATACGCTACCGTACTGATGGCAGCTTGTTCAACTTAAGCCTTCTGAGGGCTCGCACTAAGATTCTAAACCAGTGTTTCCCAACCGATGTTCCGCGGCACACTAGTGTTCTGTGAGTGATCACCTGGTGTGCCGCGGGAAAACTTCTCTTCCCCCCTTTCTTCCTCCTTCTGCTGCTTGGGGTAGGAGGAGGAAGGGCCGGGCGGCAGCGAAGAAAAAGAAGGGACTGGGGCGCCGCCTCCTTCAGCCAGTTCCCCTCTGCGTGCCAGCCAGCCGGCTCATCCCAGCTGCCAGGAAGAAAGGCTCCCTGCAGGGCCCAGGCCCTGCCTGGGAGCTGAGTTTGACCGTCTCGCATCTTCCGCCGGGCTCGGCGAAGTCACGAACTGGGAGAAAGGCTCCCAGGGCGGGCCTGGGCACCTCGGGGGGCCTTTCTCCCAGTTCGTGGCTCTGCCGAGCCCAGCAGGAGACGTGTGCCGGCCAAACCTGGCTCCCAGTGAGGGCCTGGGCCCTGCAAGGAGCCTTTCACCCAGTTCGCAGCTCCACTGAGCCCACGGGAGACGCAAGCTGGCCCATCCCGGCTCCCAAGGAGGACCTGGGCACCTCGGGGAGCTGTTCTCCCGGTTTGCGGCTCTGCTTCCTTGCGGGGAGCAGAGGGCCGGTTCCTTGCAGGGAGCCTTTCTTGTGGTTCACGGCTCCGCCAAGCCCGGAGGAGCCGCAAAGCGGGAGAACAGCTCCCCAAGGTGCCCAGGCCCTCCCTGGGTGTCTTTCTCCTGGTTCGCGGCTCCGCTGCACCCAGCAGGAGATGCGAGCTGGCCAAACCCGGCTCCCAGGCAGGGTCTGTTCCTTGCAGGGAACTATTCTTCCAGTTTGCGGCTCTGCCAAGCCCGGCAGAGCTAGATGGGCCAGCTTGTGTCTCCCGTGGGCTCAGTGGAGCCCTGAACTGGGCGAAAGGCTCCTCGCAGGGCCCAGGCCCACACTGGGAGCCAGGTTTGGCTGGATCGTGTCTCTTGCCGGGCTCAACGGAGCCGCAAACCGGGAGAAAGGCTCCCCACAGGGCCCAGGCCCTGAGCTGGGCCGCAAGCTGGGCTTGAAAGTGGTGCAAGCCGGGCAAGAGGCTCCGTGCCAAACCTATGCCCAATCCCTACATCACCTGGCTCCATGCCACCTCCCAGGATCCTCACCCAATCCAGGACAAGGCTGCCTGCCAGGTAGGTGCCAAATTTTCTCGAAAGCTCTCCAGTATTTTCTCTTGGTCATGGGAGTTCTGTGTGGGCAGTTTGTGTCTTTCTGCCATTTCTGCCAGGATATCTATGTTGTGTTCATTGAAACAGGCCCAGGTTTCACACTGAGTGTATAAATACATTTAAAAACATATTAACTATATGTATTACTGTGTTAGAGTGTCATTTTGTATCATTTTGGTTGGTGGTGTGCCCCAGGATTTTGTAAATGTAAAAAGTGTGCCACGGCTCAAAAAAATGTTGGGAAACACTGCTCTAAACTATCTAGTCCGTGAGCTGGTTTTTGCTGACGATGCTGCCTTGTTACCCATACAGAAGCAGCTCTGCAGCGCCTAACATCCTGCTTTGCAACAGCTGCAGAGCTGTTCGGGCTGGAAGTCAGCCTGAAGAAAACGGAAGTTCTCTACCAGTCCACACCACAGGAAGAACACCATTATCCCCACATCAGCATAGGCAAATCTGTGCTTAAGTCCGTTCAGCAGTTCACCTACCTGGGAAGAATCATCTCTTCAGACGCCAAGATTGATAAAGAGATAGATCACAGATTAGCAAAGGCATAGAGTGCATTTGGAAGGCTTCACAAAAGAGTCTGGAGCAACAAGCACCTGAGGGCAAAGCACCAAAATCAATGTGTACAGAGCTATCGTGCTGACTATTCTCCTATATGGGTCTGAAACATGGGTCACATATCGCCAACAGCTATGACTCCTTGAGTGCTTTCATCAGCGATGTCTTCGCACAATCCTAAATATACACTGGACTGACTATGTGACGAATGTTGCTGTCTTTGAGCAAGCAGGGATCACCAGCATTGAGGCCATTCTATTGAAAACATCGCTGCACTGGGCAGGGCACATTTCTAGGATGACCACCGCCTCCCAAAGATACTACTCTATGGTGAACTCGCCACGGGTCAGCGCAAGAGAGGCACCCCAAAAAAGATACATAAGGACTCCCTGAAACAACATCTCAGGCTCTGCCAGATTGATCACCAACAACGGTCCACCCTGGCCTCACATTGGAAGGCATGGAGACGCACTATCCACAATGCTGTGGCCTCTTTCGAGAAGACATGCTGAACGAGTCTCGTAGAGAAACGACAACACAGAAAGAATCGTAACTTGGAAACAACATCACCCAAGGAGACTTTCAGCAACTGGACTTGCCTATTTCAGATTGGCTTTTTTAGTCATCAACGCGCTTGTAAAAAGTGTGGGATGAGTCCTTCCTAAGAATCTTCGTTCGTGAAGTAATGCCAAGAGCCAATTCTGAAAGACTAAAGGCTCACCTCCTATGTACCTACTATTTCTTGCCTACAAATTGCACCTTTTAGGGGCTGGGGATGCTGTACTGATATTTTGGGGTATTTTTTCAGCAGGAAGTTATGTAAAGATAATTTCCTTTAAATCATAGAATCATATAATTGGAAGAAACCTCAAAGGCCACCCAGTCCAACTCCTGCCGTGGAGACACAAGCAATCCAAGCCCTCCCAATAGATAGCCATTCAGCCTCTGCTTAATAATTAATAATAATTAATCATTAATAATTTCCTATTATTAAAAAGAATGAGCGCCCCTCCCCCCAAACAGATGAAAATGCTCCCGCATTCCCTTTAGAGCAGGCGCTGCCAAACCAAGGCCCCGAAATTTTGAACAAACTATAGTAGAGCAATGTCATATATAGCTAGGAGACAATGTGGACATACTCCTGACCAGCAATACATGCATGTGTATACAATCATGTTTCATATTTTGCAGGAATTTGATCACTTTTTGGCCACAAAGTTTGCCACAGTGAAAAGATATGGTGGCGAAGGAGCAGAGAGCATGATGGGATTCTTTCATGAATTGTTGAAGATGTGCTCATATAGTGGGGTAACCAATATTGTTCTGGGAATGCCTCATCGGGGCAGACTTAACCTCCTCACAGGCCTTCTTCAGTTTCCACCTGAGGTAAGAGGCAGATACACTATATATCTACTAAGCTGAATACTCTGTACTTTGAAAGGATCTAAGGCTGTAGAATTAATGCAGTTTAACACCACCTTAAGTGCTATGGATTTAAAGTATAGAGTCCTGGGATTTGTAGTTTGGTAAGACTCCCAAATGCTTTGTTAGAGAAGGCCTAAGGCTTTACAAAGCTACAACTCCATGATTCCCTGGCTTGAGCCATAGCAGTTAAAGTGGTGCCAAACTACACTACTTCTACAGTATGGATGCAATTTAAGATTGTTCAAGGCCCTTCTACACTGCCATATAACATCCAGATTATCTGTTTTGAATGGGATTATATGGCAGTGTAGATGCATATAGTCCAGATCAAAAAAAATAATGTGGATTATCTGCTTTGATAATCTGGATTATATGGCAGTATACAAGGGGCCCACGTCTCAAGCAGAATCTTTTCTCAGCAATTGCTCCTCCATTGTTTAACTGGACTGCCTAGGGAGGTGAAACTTGGCTTTTCTGCATTCAAAACATGCAGTGTAGTGACAGTCCTTCCACTCGGGTGAAAATGTTTGAAAGCTGCATACCCCAGGACTCAGCGGTGACCAGGGGAGCATTTGCACAGTTAAAACTTGTGCACCAGCTGTGCCCATACCTTGGGAAGTCTGACTTTGCCACAGTAGTCCATGCTCTGGTTACATCCCGTATAGAATACTACAATGCGCTATATGTCGGGCTGCCTTTGAAGACTGTTTGGAAGCTTCAATTGGTCCAATGGACAGCAGCCAGGTTGATAACAGGAGCGGCACTCAGAGCGCACAACTCCTCTGTTGCGCCAGCTCCACTGGCTGCCAGTTTGCTACCGGCACAATTCAAAGTGCTGACTTTAACCTTTAAAGCCCTAAATGGTCCTGGCCCAGCCCACCTATCCGAATGCATCTCTTCCTATGAACCATCTAGGTGTTTATCTGGAGAGGCCCTGCTCTCGGTCCCACCGTCTTCGCAGATCCAATTGGCGGGGACGAGAGATGGGGCCTTCTCAGTGGTGGCCCCTCGGCAATGGAACGCCCTTTCTAGGGATATTAGATCGGCCTCCTCCCTCCTAACATTTTGAAAGAAAGTTAAGACCTGGCTATTTGAGCAGGCATTTGCAGACGAAGTATAACTGACTGTTTTATTGAGACCTACGGAATTATAAGACGATGCAACAGAAAATGATTTTAACTGATGAGAATTGTATTTTATGGTTTTTAATTGCTAATTGTTTATTGTTTTATATGGTTTTTATTATTACTTGTTTTTTATTGTATTTTATATTGTGGCATTGATTGCCATATGTAAACCGCCTTGAGTCGCCTTCGGGCTGAGTGGGGCAGTATAGAAATATAGTAAATAAATAAATAAATTTCTGATTTCTCTTAGGCCCCTTCTACACCACTTTATATCCGAATATTTGATCCCAGATTATCTGTTTATCCCATATTATCTGGCAGTGGAGACTTATAGAATCCAGTTAAAAGCAGATCACCTGGGATCAGATTCTATGGCATAAGTGTAGAAGGGGACTCAGTTTAGTGAACTGCTTTGCTACCCCAGCATATACATGGTGCCTATAGGAACTGCCTTGGAAACAAGGAATAAGCAAGGACTCCATTTCAATTTGATCAAAGTTTACCAAATTGTACATAATGTAATTGTGGGAGAAAGCATAGCTAACAGATTTGCCCATCCATGTTGGACAGAGTAGGGGCAGAGCTATCAAGCCGGTTGGAACAGACTGGTGTTAAATCTGTCATTGGGCTATGAAGCCCACTAGGTGATTTTGGGCCAATCACACAATAATAATAATAATAACAATAACCTTTATTTATACCCCACCACCATCTCCCCGATGGGGACTTGGGGCGGCTCACATGAGGCCAAGGCCACACAACAAATTACAATAAAATAAGAATCAAAACATCAACAATAAACAACAACAAGAATACATACATATAAATAAAAATATATGCAATTAGATATCTAAAAACATACTTAGACTAAAGTACATGAATGGGCCGAGCTCAATTCAAAGTGCTGGTTTTGACCTTTAAAGCTCTATACGGTTCTGGCCCAGCTTACTTGTCCGAACGCATCAGCCGCTACGTCCCACCTCGCAATCTAAGATCATCCGGGGAGGCCCTGCTCTCGCTCCCGCCGACTTCTCAAATGCGGCTGGTGGGGACGAGGGACAGGGCCTTCTCGGTGGTGGCTCCCCGCCTGTGGAATGCGCTCCCTATTGATGTACGGTCCACCTCATCCCTCCTGGCATTCAGGAGAAAGGTAAAATCCTGGCTGTGGGACCAGGCGTTTGCACACCAGCACTAGGCAGTATGTTAGATGGGATTTTAATGGAAGTGGATGAAGAGGACCAATACTTTTATGGACTGAACATTGTTTTAACTTGGAATGAATGCGTATGTTGCTAATGTAATTGTATTTTAATGTATTTTAATGTATTTTAATTGTTGAAGGGTTTTGGGGTTTTCTATTGTTACTATGTGGGCATCGAATTGTGCCGTACTGTAAGCCGCTCTGAGTCCCCCCTCAGGGGTTGAGAAGAGCGGGGTAAAATCCTGAAATAAATAAATGAATATTTTTTTCTTTTACATGCCACATCCCTTGAATATAGTCTAGAGGAGAAGCCCAGTGACTAATTGGTGTTTATAGTATAGGCAGCAAGTTGGATGACTGTTGTGGGGAAATTCAGAATGAACATAAACTGGTTCTGTGGATAATGCACAGCAAATGTAGTCTGGTATTGAAGAATTGTGTGGGATTATTTTTATGAGATTCGTATCTCTAGTGAGGGGGAAATTTGGGAATTCCCACAATAGAAAACGTGTATTTTTCTGCACCCAACATAGTCTGCAAATGAACTGATGTTTCATTTTCCTATTCTGCAAAGCTAATGTTCCGTAAAATGCGAGGCTTGAGTGAATTCCCAGAGCCCTCACCAGCCATTGGAGATGTCTTATCCCACCTAACAGCTTCAGTAGATCTGGATTTCGGATCTCACCGCCCTATTCATGTCATCTTGCTGCCAAATCCTTCCCATCTAGAAGCCATTAATCCGGTGGCCGTTGGCAAAACAAGGGGAAGGCAACAATCTTTGCTGGATGGGGATTATTCTCTAGAAAGTTCTGCACAGCCTGGAGACAAAGTCATCTGCCTGCAAGTATGTGGAGAAGGGACTGGGAAGGGTTCTTTCCAAATTTTAGACAAAAGGACAATGATAGGTTATGTAATATAAGTCAAATTCTTTGGACTAAGAAAATGGGCTAAAGAGATGGTTAATGAAGTTCAGAACACTTGCTTTGCCTGTGCTTGGATGACAAATCCAAAACAGGGCCTTTTGTTTCATCAAATGGATAATATTGTTTTAATAAGAAATTACATTTTAGATAATTTTTATTTGTAGCCTAGCAGTACCCAGACTGACAAGAATAGAATGAAGGTCACTTAGGTTTTTGAAGTAGACTGGACATGAATCTATCACGAAACTCTAGCTCTGTTTTCTATCTCAGATAAGCTACCAGTGATTCCATTATGCAAATGTTATTTATTTTATTTATTTATTTACGACATTTATATGCCGCCCTTCTCACCCTGAAGAGGACCCAGAGCAGCTTACAAGTAAAATGTAAATACAATACATTATATTATTGCCATAGCACAATATTAATATTATATATTTCATTATACCGTAATATTATTAGTAATATTACATGTAATATAAAATATATAATTATCATATCATATTATTAGTATTACATTGTATTACATTATAATATCAGTATTATATATATATGCAATTGATTATATTATAATCATAATGTTATCCATGTCTGAAACACAGTGAAAAGAACAAACAAATTAAATTATTATATAGTAGCGTTTTCCCATTCTGACTTATATTTTCTAAGTACACACTTCAATGCTCTTACAAATAAGGGACAAGTCTTTCCAAAGAACTGGCATCAATTACTATCAAAAAGTGTCTATCTGCTTTTTCTGTTATAGGTTCATGGTGATGCTTCTTTCTCTGGTCAAGGCATTGTTCCCGAAACATTCACAATTTCCAATTTGCCACACTTTAGAGTTGGAGGAAGCATTCATCTCATTGTCAACAATCAACTGGGCTTCACCACTCCGGCAGAGCGAGGAAGGTCCTCTTTATACTGTAGTGATATTGGTATGCATCAGAGGGTTCTGGGGTCAATTGGTATATGCTTAGAAGGAGTTAGAATGCAATATAAACTTTATATTGAATATAATCTAGAGGAGTAGCCCAGTGACTAATTGGTGTTTATAGTATAGGCAGCAAGTTGTATGACAGTTGTGGGGAAATTCAGAATGAACACAAACTGGTTCTGTGGATAATGCACAGCAAATGTAGTCTGGGATTGAAAGTATTTTAAAAGTATTTTATGACTGTTCTGAAAATAAATATTGCAGGGATGGTAGCCTCAATTTAACATGGTCATTTTTGAGCTTTTCTACCAAATATTAGATGGTTGGTGAAGACCAGACCTGTAGCATCAGAGAGGCATCTGAAATGCCTATAAAATTTGCATGTCTGAATATAAATAATGGAATTTACTTGAAATTATGTGATTTAATTATAATCCAGATTTATGAACATGTAGCCATACAAGATGAACAAAGCTATCAGAGTAATTAACAAGTTTCTGGTTATTACATTCTCAAGGCAGATTATCTGCTTTGAACTGAATTATATGGCATTTTAGACTCATATAATCTAGTTTATTTATTTATTTATTTATAAATTCGATTTGGTAGACCGCTCTCTCTGCAGCCCAGAGCGGTTTACAGCATAAAATCAATAAAACATCAATAAACAGATAAAAGACGTATACCCAAAAGCCCCCCTCCCCACAAATGATCCCGGCAAGCAATAATACGCAGAGGCAATACATGGCAGGACGGTATGTTGGCAGCTGGCAACTAAGGAGGCATCAGTAGTTCAAGGCAGATAATGTGGATTATCTGTTTTGATAATCTGGATTATAAGGAAGTATAGATGGGGCCTTAGCTTAGCCTTAGCCTTTGTGGCATGAGACGCATTTCACTCACACTACAGTATCTCTCCACTTCAAATCCTGTGGCTGCCTCTTGCAGAATTCTGGAGTTTGTAATTTAGTGAGATCCAGGATCGCTTTGACTGAACAGGTTAAAACTCCCTCTCTAAACTACAAACCCCTGAATTCTGCAGGAGGCAACCACAGGATTTTTAATGGATAGATACTCTAGTGCGATGAGGTGGTAATTAGTTTTGCCTTTCCAAAACTGGTCCCCTCTTGATATGTGAGACTACATAGGCTTCCAGACAGCATAGTGGTTAAGGTGGTGACATTGTATTCCTTATGTCTGAAAGGTACCAAGTAGGGGAAAGCGGCTCAGTTAGTAATATGTTACCTTGATCTGTTGTCCACCTCCACCTCACATTCAGGCAAGATCGTTGGCTGCGCAGTTATTCATGTGAATGGGGATGACCCTGAAGAAGTGATCCGGGCTGCGCGATTGGCCGTGGAATACCAGCGCCATTTCCGTAAGGATGTGATTGTGGATTTGTTGTGCTATCGTCAGTGGGGTCACAATGAGTTAGATGAGCCATTCTTCACCAATCCAACCATGTATAAACTCATCAGGTATGTCTTAGCAGTGCAACAGAGATCAGAAAATGCATCCCATTTGGATTGCAGCCGCCTTTCATCATCCATTTTCAAAACACTGTGATGTTTCCTAAGCAGTGTTTTTAAAAAGCAAAATGTCACTGTAAGGTAAATTATCTGAAGTTAGCTGTAAAAAGCCTGTTGTTCCGACTGTGGATTTGTTGTACTTTTACAATGTTTATGTGTTTTAATTATTCTGTAGCCTGCCTCAAGCCATGAGGAGAGGTGGGTAAGAAATAATAATACTAATAACTATTATTATTATTAAACATTTCTGGAGCTCAGCTAGGTTCACTGGGCAGGTAATTCTGAAGCGTTAATTCTGTTACAAAAGTACTGTTGCAAGATGTCTATGGAGTTATTTACATAAATTATGTACTTGTAAGCAGAGTTTTGCTTAAGCCTTCTAATGACCTTTATGCTTCACTTTGCCACCACTTTAATCACAGATCCCACCAGCTGCCGTTACACGACGTACTACTACTTCCGGTAGGGCTCTGTGCTTAAAGAGGTGGCAAAGTGGAGCAAGCTGCCACAGCGATAACACAGAAAGCTTCCCGTATTGTTTTGGACCAATGGGGGAAGTCCGACAGTCAGTGGTTCCCCCATGGGGGTAAGCTGGACAATGCGGGACATGGGGCAATGGGTTCCCCATACCCCCCAATGCTGATTGCCAGAGTTGCCACAATGTGTGGCGATTCTGGCAGCTAGGATGAAGAGGTCATAAGTCAGGAGAATACACAAGGAAGGAAATGACTCTGAAATGTAGAAATAGGACGACACCAGTGTAATCTGGTGCAGTCCTACCTGTACCCATTCTTTTCAGTGCTCTCATTGCACTTTAAGTTTCTAAGATGAAGCTTCCAAACCATTTCTTTAAGGTATTATTATTATTATTATTATTATTATTATGTTCAAACTTCCTATACCGCCACTCCCCGAGGGCTCGGAGCGGTTTCCATGTTCGACATAGAATACATAATGGACAGACGATACAATACAGCAACAAAAGGAGGGTGACTAACATCTAAGACAGGGGGAGGGGAGACCAAGCTCGTGACCACATGGGTCGGGGAGCAGTCCAGGGCTATCTAGCTTGGCCGTCAAACGAGGGGAGCTCAAAATATAAAGCCTTCCAGTAACCCAAAGGAGGAGCAAGTTTGTGCATTTTACAATCGTCTTCCTTCTAACAGGTCCCGGAAGAGTATTCCGGATACGTACGCAGAACGCCTAGTAACCCAGGGACTCATGACAGAGGAAGAAGTGTCTGAGATAAAGACTTCCTATTACTCTAAGATGAATGAGCATCTGGCCAACATGAATTTGTACACCCCTTCATCAAGCAATCTTCAGGCTTACTGGAGTAAGATGGTGGAGCCATCAGCAAAGATCACCACATGGGATACAGGCATCGCGATCCCACTCCTTCAGTTTGTTGGGGTGAAGTCTGTGGAAGTGCCAGTGGAATTGGAGCTACATAGTCATATCCTAAAGACGCATGCCCAGGTGGGAGGCTTTATTGTCAAGCCCTAAAAATTATGGTACCACATCAACTAAAAGTGTTCAAATCTTTCTTCCCCCATGAATACATTGGATGGGCTTAGGCAAATTTTGAGCAATTAATCTACCGTTATCCCTCCACATTTGTAGGTTTAACTGATGCTTGTGCATTATTGTTTTCTTTTGCACTTGTAGTCAAGAATATTGAAAATGGAAGAAGGAGCAAAATTGGACTGGGCCACAGCTGAAGCATTAGCTTTTGGTTCTCTTCTCTGTCAAGGTAAGGCTTTCAAGCTGTCCAGTTTAGGCTAGCAATATTAAGTAGTTTGCCATATACATCCCTAACGAAATAGTTCACAATTGCATTGGCAAATAAATAAGGGATACTCTGCATACAATTCACTCAGAGCATACACTTGAAAAACACAGCTGATCTGCTCCATTCAGTGAATTTCTGTTGCTGAAACATTATCTGAGTCTTTGAATTGCTATAGAGCTGGTGAGCTGAAAAACATAGCTTCAGCTTTGATTTGTACTCTTTGTACTCTTTAGGATTTTTTCTTCCTGATTCAGATACTTAACTTTAATAAATAGGGTTTTCTATGTGACATATACATCCCTAACGAAATATTTGGGGGTTCCTGACCATATAGGGCAGGGGTCGGGAACCTATGGCTCTCTTCATAATTGCATTTGGCTCACTCTGCCTCACCTGCAGCCCAGGCTCTTTTTTCCCTCAAAGAATCAATGGCGCGGAAGGGTATTCCCAACCAGAAGGGACTTCTTTTTTTTAGCATTCGGAGAAGGGATTTCTTTTCCTTCAGGGTTGGGAGACAGGTCTCCTTGGGCCTCTCGGCCGGGCCTTGATCCTTGGGCAGGCGACTGAGAGGAGCCCTGAGCCAGGACTCAGCGGGGAAAGTGGTGCTTCCGGTGCCCTCAGCTGGCCTTGCCTCTTGCGCCTCTGTGAGGCCTGAGGGCCACAGCAGGGAGATTGGGAATGTGCCGCCATTTGAGGCGACAGTTGGGCAGGTGGGAGTGACCGCGACGGACGGAAGGAGGGTGGGAGGGAGCTGTGAGGGAATGAATGGCAAGGCCTTGGTCCTCTGCCTCCCTCCCGCCTTCGCTCGCTGCCCCTCTGCAGTGAAGGGAGGCGGCTGTGTTTGTGATTCAAGGACGGGCCGGAGTGGCGCGGAAATGACGCAAAACCCGCAGCTGCCGCCCTCAGCGCCCAGTCAGCGAAGGCATTCCTCCGCCAGGGTGAGGAGGGTGACATCTTGCCCGCTTTGCCCACAGAATCGCCGAGCTGAAAGTGACCCCTGGGAACACACACGCCAAGTACTCCCGACAGATGGCCATCCAGCCTCTGCTTCAAAACCAGGTGGCATTTCATATTTCATATAGGGACATAGACAAGGGGGAAACATATAGGGCCTATATTGAATTCAGTCTTAAAATATATTATATGGCTCCCACTGAAATAAATTTCCAGATATTTTGCTTTCATGGCTCTCAGAGTTAAAAAAGGTTCCTGACCCCTGATATAGGGCAACATGAGAGGCCACATATTCAGTACTTTATGACCTGATAATAATAGGACAAATGATGAAAATAGGAAAAATGGACTGACCTCCTAAACATCTGATATGAAGCAAAATGGCTTCAAATTACATACCAAACATTGCAGGGTTGTTATATAATTGTTCTACGAGGTATTATTTTGTTTTTACAAAGGTTTCAATATTCGCCTGAGTGGGCAAGATGTTGGTAGAGGAACTTTCAGCCAACGGCATGCCATGTTGATTTGCCAAGAAACAGGTGAAACCTACATTCCTCTGAATCATATGTCATCTGAACAGAAGGGCTTTCTTGAGGTAAGGTAATTTTTAAAAAGCACCATGTTTTACAAAAGGTCATAGGTTTCAATTATACACACATACACACATGTAATAGGTTGAGTATCCCTTATACCAAATGCTTGAGACCTGAGAAGTTTTGATTTTTCCCCTTGTATTTCGCAGTACCTGTATTTGTATACAAGTATGTAGTGAGATATCATAGAAGTGGGTCTCAAATCTAAACATGACATTCATTTCTATTTCATATGCATCTTAAGCACATAGTTTGAAGGCAATTTTATACAAGACACATTTTAATAAACTCCATGAAACTGAGTTTGTGTACACTGAACCATCAGAAAGCAAAGGTGTCACTTTCTCAGTCACCCATTCAGACAATCTTCGATTTTGGATTTCAGAATTCTGGATAAGGAATGCTCAGTTTGGATCAATACATGTTATTGCTTTCATACTAGACATCCAAAAATTATATTGATGTGTTTTGAGTCATGTTGGGATGTTTTGTTTTTCTTCTTTCTAAAACACAACTTTCATATTATACGGCTTTATCAGTGCTACTAAAAAAACACCAAACCCAAACAAGGACCTGTTAAAGTCTAGAGTTTTAAGCCTGTTAACATAATGAGTAATAAGCCCATTTACATAATAGGTACAGCATGGTGTTTCTCCCCATTTCTTATGCATTTTGTTGGTCAGTTGGTTAGTTATAACCTCACCTTTCTCTCAGTGCTCTATACATCTCATATACAGTATAAGTCTCACTGAGTTCAGTAGAACTTATTTCCAAGTAATTGTGTTGAGAATTGTAACCTAAGTCTATTTCTGCAGTAACATTCATTAACCTTGACACTAATGGTATTTGGATATTAAAAGAAAACATGCTTTCTGAAGGAGAAAACCTTTAATTGTGTGTTTTTATGTTTTGTCCTGTTAGGTGAGCAATAGTCCCCTCTCAGAAGAAGCAGTACTTGGCTTTGAATATGGAATGAGTATTGAAAGTCCCAATTTGTTGCCCATTTGGGAGGCACAGTTCGGTGATTTTTTTAATGGAGCTCAGATAATATTTGATACATTTATCTCTGGAGGTAAGATTCAAATGTCCCATCTCTAATATTAAAATATGTATTATTTTATTAAATGCTTAAATGAAAAGAAGGGCCAGGAAGGCAGTTCCAACTTGCCTCCTGCACTGTGCTTATAATATAATATAATATATTGTATATACATATAATATTGATAATATAATGTAATACAATATAATAATATGATATTATAATTATATATTTATATTACATGTAATATTACTAATAATATTACAGTATAATGTTATAGTACAATGTAATATATAATATTAATATTGTGCTATGGCAATAATATAATATATTTTATTTACATTTTACTTGTAAGTTGCTCTGAGTCCCCTTTGGGATGAGAAGGGCGGCATATAAATGTTGCAAATAAATAAAATAAATAAATTATATTTATTTATTTTATTTATTTATTCGACTTATACACCGCCACTCCCAAATGCAATTTAAAACAGTACAATTTAAAAATTCCATTACAATTTAAAAGCTTGCTGGAAAAGGTAGGTTTTGCAAGCCTTCCGGAAGGCTCCCAGATCACGCAATGCCCGGGTCTCAGGAGGAAGAGTGTTCCAAAGTGAAGGGGCAATGATCGTAAAAGCCCTTTGCCTGGTTGCTGTCAGGCGATAATTTTTCAGGCCGGGGATTTCTAAGAGGTCTTGATCTTCTGAACGTAGTGATCTCTGGGGTTTATATGGGGTGAGGTGATCCCTCAAGTACACTGGCCCTGGACCATACAAGGCCTTAAAAGTAAGAACTAACACTTTGAAAGTGATCTGGTGTTCAATCGGTAGCCAGTGCAGCTGCTGAAGGATCGGTGTTATACGGCAACTCGCTGGCTCCCCAGCGAGTAGCCGGGCCGCAGCATTCTGCACTAGCTTGAGTTTTCGGATCACTGTCAAAGGCAAGCCAATGTAAAGGGTGTTACATTAATCAGGCCTCAAGATGACTGTGGCCTGGATCACCGTAGCCATGGTCGCTCCGGGATAGATAGGGGGCCAGCCGTCTAGCCTGACGGAGATGAAAAAAATGCTTTTCTGCTCACAGTGGAGATTTAAGCCAGTAAAAAGGACTCCCAGGCTTTTTACTGACGATGATGGGCGTAGTGCCTCGCCAACCAGAGAGGGCAACTGGATATCTTCACCGCCCGGGCGGCCTAGCCATAGGATTTCCGTCTTCACTGGGTTCACCTTCAACCTGTTCCTTACTTAAAGATACATAGATATATTTACCATTTTTGTTTATTTTAAAGCTGACTCACCTCTGCTCTTCCTACTGTCTCATCACGTCAAGTTTATTCTTTTCATGTTGCTATCTTATTTAATTTCGTTTAATACGTTGTAAGCCTTTGTAGTCTTCATTGTATTGTTTTTATTTGCTGCTGCGTTGTTTTTTATTGCTGTGTTGTTGGGCTTGGCCTCATGTAAGCTGCCCCAAGTCCCTTCTGGGAGATGGTGGCGGGGTATAAATAAAGTTTAATAATAATAATAATAGGCATTTCTGAAAAGTTGTGAATTGCAGTGTTGAACTTTAGAGGTCCTTCTGTGGCAGTATGGAACTACTGAGGATTGTTTGGAAGCCACTGAATGCTAATCAAATCTTGTTCTTGTCCCTACATACACAATGTTTTTTCTTCCCTCACCATAGAAACAACAATATTAGGGGTCTGGTGAGATTCAAATAATGAAGTAGCCCATCGTGAATAAGAGAAATGCTACAGAGAA
Organism: Anolis apletophallus; assembly: GCA_030556195.1. Taxonomy (NCBI): domain Eukaryota; kingdom Metazoa; phylum Chordata; class Lepidosauria; order Squamata; family Anolidae; genus Anolis; species Anolis apletophallus. Next base: position 46,161,164 of record JARBWK010000009.1, on the reverse strand, counting down.
ATGCACAGACAATGTAAATGTGTTATTTTCCCATCTAAAATTATCAACCGCCCCTTTCCTTCTCACTTGTTTCTAGGGGAAGCAAAATGGCTTTTACAGAGTGGAATCGTAATTCTCCTTCCTCATGGCTATGATGGTGCAGGACCAGAGCATTCTTCTTGCCGAATTGAACGGTTCTTGCAGGTAGTCATATACGTCAAGATAATTATTTATATCACAATTAGTTGTATTGCCCCTTCTCTTCAGATGAGATCAAGATGACATAAATACCCATCTTCCTTGCTTTAGCCTCTTAACTAACATGCAAACGCTTTTTAAACTTAACTATGTGTGGGATTGTTAGCTGCCTTGAGTCTCTACAGGGAGAAAAGTGGGGTATAAAACAACAACAATTTCAGAGTGGGTGGCCCAAGGTCACACGGTGAATTTTATGGTTTAATGTGATTTGATCTACCACACTGGCTATTAATGATATAATGTCAATTACCAGCCTTTTCAGAAAGTGCAGCAATTCCAATGAATAAGATGTTACTGTAAGTCAAGGGTCGGGAACCTTTTTGACTCAGAGAGCCATGAAAGCAAAATATTTGGAAATTTATTTTAGTGAGACCCATATAATATACAGTATATAATATATATTCGTAGCACTCGGCTATTGCAGTCCAAGTGGTACCAATCTGCATTAATTCCCCATTGCAGACGCTGCCTCCTGCCTCAGGACTTGGAGCAGGCCTTTCCCAACGCGTTGTAGCCTTGACCCCATTGTGGGCCCTGCGCAATTCCGGCTCCCATTCGCCGCTGCCTGCTCTCTTCCCGCCAAAGCCGCCCATGGCCACTCATTACCTGGCAATCCCAGCCACTATGCCAGACCCGGAAGCACCTTGGCCCTTGCCTCCCGCCTCCTCTGCCCCTGCACCAATGAAAACGCAACAATCCAGGAGGGAGGTGGGACTCACAGGGCTTTGACTAATAGGAGGTCGTGCACTCAGGCAGAAAGTGGAGCGCATGGGCAAGACAGAATAATAATAAAATAATAAAACACTTTATTTATATTCCGCTCTTCTCACCCCGAAGGGGACTCAGAGCGGATTACATCACACATACGGCAGACAATCCCTGCCGGAAGACGTATAGTTACAATACAACACATACAATTTTTTAAGGAATTCTTCTGCCTGTGTCACAGGGTGCATGATTATGTCACAAGGGGGTGCTGTTGCTTCATCCTCATGACGGAGGGCCTCTGTTCCTCTATTCTGCCTTCCACCTTCCGACAGCCGATCTTTATTTATTCAGGTGTTGTAAAGTCCTTACTGAAAAGAATCCTCCCCCGCTTTTGGCAGGTTCCCAGTTCATCTATTTACAGCTGGGCTGTTTTTGAACTGCTGGGTGAACAGTGGACAGGGCTCACAGCTGGGTGTCTAAGCCAGCTCGGGAATCGAACTTGCAACCTTCAGATTGCAAGCACAGCTGTTCTTACCACTGTGCTATCTCTCCAGCCCTCTGGCCAACCAAATTGGGGAAGAGGCGGGCCCCCCAGGGGAATGTGTGCTATTTACACTCCGTCAGGAAACACGGCTCGTCACCTTTCGTTCTGGATCAGTGACAGGCTCATGTGAACTCTGTTCCTCTCTGCTTTCCCGTGGAGCCTGGGAACCAGTTGCAATAATCACAAGAGCCACACCTGAATAAGCCATAGGTTCCCGACCCCTGCTGTAAGTGATGCAGTATGAGATGTTCTGTCTTGTGTCCTGTCTGGGTTAGCTTCTTGTCTGGTAACCAATACAGCAGGAAGCAGTGCAGTGTTGGAAGGATAATTCTGGCTGTGCTTTAGTTCAGGGATCCTACTGCCTGTGCCAGTTTGGTTCAATAAAGGTGGTGATGTTGTATCAGTAGAGCTGACACTTAATGTAGTTGTTCTTTCAGTGGTTAACAAAAAGACGAATGTGCAAATTCTGATAAAAGCAAGTATGATTTTGTTTCGGGTTCATTGTGTTCTTCTGTGACATACTCTTGTTCTGAATTTCCTCCGGATTCTGAACTCTGAAAAAGGAAAGAAATCCCATATTAGTTGAGCCGCATTAAAATGTTCAAGATTTTGTTACAGCTCAGAAAAGTAACTTCTGGGGATTACAATTCCCAAATACCTCAGGCCCCTTCTACACTGCCATATAAAATTCAGATAATCTGCTTTGAACTGGATTATGTGGCAGTGTAGAAGGGGCCTCAAGCAGCATGGCCACTGGAAGATGTAACCCCAAAGGGTAACCTTTCTGAGTTTATGCCTTCAACTGCAACTCGTTGATGACTTCTTGGTTTGCTGGTTTTTTATTTTTTATTGTTTGCTTTACAGATGTGCGACAGCTCAGAAGAGGGAGTTGATGGTGACCATATCAACATGTCTGTTGTACATCCCACTACCCCAGCACAGTATTTCCACTTACTCCGGAGACAGTTGATCCGAAATTTCCGGAAACCATTAATAGTTGCGGCTCCCAAAACTCTGCTCAGGTTGCCTGTGCGTAAAAATATTCTTACTTTGCTTTTTTCTCCCCATTTATTTTCATTCCTTGTATTCTAAAAAGGATGAGAACTGCTGCCTTGTCTTCACTTCATCTCATGTAATTCCCACAGCATGTGTAAGCAATTTTATCTCACATTTATTTATTTAAAACTTTTATATCCCGATCTTCTCGACCTCCGTAGTTGGACTCAGACCGGCTTCATCTGGAACAATTCCCAAAATGGCTTCCAGATTAATAAACGCTGGGCCCCTTCTACACTGTCACATAAAATCCAGATATCATATCGTCCAGTTCAAAGCAGATAATGTGGATTATCTGCTTTGATGATCTGGATTATATGGCAGTGTAGAAGGGGCTGTAGTCAGCCATGCTCTCAGGCTTGCAATATAAAAGAAATGGCATAAGGATGGGGGCGGAAGATGTAAAAAAGCAAACTCAGATTCCAGTTCTTAAAAGTTGTGTGTTATAATAAGCACCTAGAATGGAAACCGTATTTTTTAATTTAAAAAATATATATATTAGTCTTTTAAATTTCAGTTTTCCTCAGTCTGAGGACCCTTCCACACAGCCATATAGGCCAGAATATCAAGGCAGATAATCCACAATATCTGTTTGGAACTGGGTTATCTGAGTCCACACTGCCCTATATTACAGTTCAATGTGGATTATTACAGCTGTGGAAGGGGCCTGACCCATCCCTAAAATAGCTATGTTGAACATGATACCTTGAACATATTACTTTGGAGGACTACAGTTCCCAGAATTACCCTGTTAACAGGGCCAAGTTCCCTGTTGGTTGAAGGAATTATGTGAGTTGAAGTCTTAATAAATAATGTTTGCAACCTCTGCAAATGATGTGTCAGATGGGATATGGAGTACTTCTGTATATGTACACTTAAACCTGATGTTGCACAGAAGTCTGCCTTGATGAATTTCATTTCCTTGTGTATTTTTGCCAAAATTAGCTATGACAGCACCAGAAGAATGCAACCCCCCCCCAAAACCAACAACAACAACAACAAAAATTTTCTCCTTCCCACTCTGTTCAAATTTTTTTTCCAGAACAGCTGTGATAACATATCATAAGGCAAAGCTGAATTTTGTACTCTTAAGAATAACAGAAATTTAATCTGGCAGCTCAGTTTTCCCCATGCAGCCTATTTTGTTACAAGTTTGATTGTTAATGATGGACCTGGCAGCTGCGACACAACTCTACTCCAAGATGGCGGCACAGCTAGCAGCTCTTTGAGGGTGCTCTGCTGTAGGAGCCTTTCTGCCACCAAAGACATTCCTCATCAAACTCCTCTAACCTGCAAGCAGTTGAAGACGCTATTCAACTACCTTTAGGCAGGTTTCAGGATGGAAACCTGCCCCAACTGCCCCCAAAGATGATTCAAATCCAATGCCTGCAGTGGAGAATAAGCAGACCATAATGATGTCTGTTGCGACCCCTCCAAAGTCTCCTGTTGATCATCCACCCTATGGGCTAACCAGACCAACACTGCATCACAAGAGACTGCCGGGAGACTTGGCCTTTTCACCTGCTCCACTGCAGCCTATGGACCTTTCTCTGGATCAACACCACCAGGGTCTTTCCTGCCCCCTTTTCAGGGGATAGGTCGACTACCAGGAACCTAGAAACTGATTCCCAATAACTTTGCACTGAGAGAGATATTCCAGTGATCTCTGGGAGGGGGAAGTATGACGGTAGGCACAGGCCGAATGCTAAAGGGAGATGGAGTTGGCAGCACACTCGACCTCCCTCTGACCTGCGTCCTATCCCCAGAGACACCTCTGACAGGCATCCAGTTTCCCCCTCTCCAATTCTGGTGTTAATAAATGCAAGGTCTATTAGGAATAAGACTGCAACCATCAGAGATTTCCTCTTTGACCAGGTAGCTGACCTTGTGTGCATCACTGAAACCTGGTTGCAAGAGGGCGATGATGTCCTACTACAAGAACTAGCATCTCCAGGATTCATGGTTACTCACCTGATGCGAAAGGGAAGGAAGGGGGGCCGGGTGGCAATGCTCTCTCTCTCTCAGGGCGGTTTCCGGTCTGGTCACCTTTGGCATTGAAAGTGTCGGCCTCGTGTGAGATTCCAAAGAGAGCATAGCCTTTCTGTTAGTGTACTGTGCGCCTAGCACACCAACAGAGAGCCTATCCCAGCTGCTAGAGACTGTGTCGGAGTGGGCCTTGAGGTTCCCCAGGCTTATTGTCCTGGGGGAGTTCAATGTCCATGCAGACTCAGCCTCTTTTACATCAGCAGCAATGGACCTAGTGCCCTCCATGGAGACTCTAGGACTCTCACCCTGTAATACCGGTCCCACACATCAAGCCGGTCACACGCTGGATCTGATTTTAGGCACCGGAATCCAGGTGACCCCAACCTCTACCATCGAGGTTCCATGGATGGATTAACATGTCCTGAGAGTCCAGTTAGAGCAGACCCCCCCCCCCTGCAAGGGCGCCAAACCGATTTGGGTTCGCCCAAGGAGACTCATGGAACCCAACAGGTTCCTGAATGCTCTGAGGGACCTGGAGCCTGTCAGCGACTCGGTCGAAGTGCAAGTGGATACATGGAACATCAAGTTATCTATTGCACTCGACGAGATCGTCCCTAGACGCCCTCTCCAACCCCGCCAAAATCGATCTCCTTGGTTCACTGAGGAGCTTCGGCTTTTGAAACGGGAGAAGAGACGGCTAGAGGGCATGTGGCAAGAGATCCGTGACGAAGCATCGAGATCAGCTTATAAGGTATTTTTGGAAACCTATGAGCATGCTATCATCGAGGCAAAACAAATAGATTATGCCTCTCTGATAGCGTCTGCAAACTCATGACCAGCTAAATTGTTTAAAATAATTTGTTCTCTGACGACGGTCCCTACTGTCCCAAATAATAATGATCAGGCCCTTACAGCTGAGGTTTTTCAGAGTTATTTTACAGACAAGATCTTGGTGCTCTGCCAAGAACTCCCTGCCACAATTGATACAGTTAGTGAACTTGAGACTCCGTGGCCTCGTGCTGGGCCCACCCTCGATCGGTTCGTCCCGCTGGACGCAGAGGCTGTCGATGAACTGTTAGCTGCAGCTAGACCGACCACTTGCTCCCTCGATCCGTGTCCCTCTTGGCTAGTGCAATCTTGTTGAACATGACCCTCTGTTGAAGATAATAAATAGCTCCCTTGAGCAAGGAGTTTTTCCAGAGGGTTTAAAAGAGGCAGTGATCTCTCCGCTGCTGAAGAAACCGAATTTAGACCTATCGGTTCCCTCCAATTACCGCCCGGTTTCAAATCTTTCGTTCCTGGGCAAGGTGATTGAGAGGGCGGCAGCGGGGCAACTGCAGCAGTTCTTGGAAGACACAGCCAGATTAGATCCTTTCCAGTCCGGCTTCCATTCGGGGCATGGGACGGATACCGTCTTGGTCGCCATTTCGGATCAGCTTCGATGCCAGCTTGACAAGGACGGATTAGCGCTGCTTGTGTTATTGGACCTCACAGCAGTATTTGATACGGTCGATTACAATCTTTTGGCCCACCGACTTGCTGTTGTTGGAGTTAGGGGAACAGCCTTAAAATGGTTGTTGTCCTTTCTGCCCAACTGGGGACAGCGAGTGGAAAGGGGAGGTATGGTCTCTGAGAGGGATTTGTGAGCTGCTCCAAGCCCTTGGGGAGTGACGGCATACAAGAACGAATAATAAATAAATAAATAAATTGTAAGAGAAAAACTCAGCAGCCACTGTAATTGAACCATTCTATCACCTCATGTTTTGTAGTTCATGATTTCCTTTGAAATCTATAGGTCAGATGTTTTTTGACAATGTGTTTGACTACCTGTCTTGAAATATACTTACTACACATACCTTTATTTCCCCGTCCATTTTATAGGCTGCTGTGTCAAGCTTACAAGACATGGCCCCAGGAACAACATTTAGACCCGTCCTTGGTGATTCCGCGGTGGAGCCTAAAAAGTAACTTGCAACTATGTTCTTGCTGTTTTTACTATTTAGTAACCCAGACAGTTTTGAAACCTGGCAGGCAGTGAAAGAGCATCATGGTGTGCAATGACACATTTAAGTATGAGCAAAAGTCACACATCTAGGAGCATTCTGGTTGGCCTAACACAAGCTTCATCGTGTTTATTTTGGATTTTAGTTATATCAACATAGAGTGTTAATTAATGGCTTAATACAGTGAGGGCATAATACACCTCACTGACTTAAGGGGATGTGAGGAGGGAAAGATCTAGATTTTGACTTTATCACTATACAATTTGTATCAAATTTATTTAGTGAATAACTGGAATACCTGCTGTGGACTAGACAAAGATTACACCATTGCCTTATTGTGCCTCCAATGGAACTAACCATAAAGAGGTGGTCCATAACTGTTATGCTTCTGGAAAATAGGAAGTATACTTCCAGGAGGTAGGATGTGGGTGCAGGTGGTACAGCTGTCCATTTATCTATGCAGGCCCCCTCAAATTAATTTCCAAATATAGGCCTTGGCGATGGATCATGGACATAACGTACTAGACGATTTTTTGGCCTGAAAAATCTTATTAAAAGTTGGGGGTCGTCTAGTACGCTTGGTATAAAATTAAAATACGTAATAATAATTAAAAGAAAATAATAAAATTCAACCTTTGGAGGGAGGGGGGGAGGGCGGAGGAAGGGCACAGGGAGGAGGAGCAGCAGGCTGTATTGCCATGGAGGTGTGATGGCTTGCCAGGTGTGATGGCTTGCTGGGCTGTCTCCGCGACCCCGCTCGCCCTGGGCCCAAGGAGGCGTCTTTGGCTCCTTCTGCTCCATTTCCTCCCTCCCTCTCTCTCTCTGTTCGCCTGGAGTTTCCGCAGCAGAGGGTCCGAGAGAAGCGGCAAGCCCTCTAAGGGAGGCCTTGCATGCCAGCGGTCAAAGGAAAAGGCGAGCTGCGGCCCTGGCCTGCAGCATGCCTGGGATGGGCTTGCTGAGGCACTCTGGGAGCCGTAGAAGCTAGGAAACTACGGTTCCCAGAGTGCCTCAGCAAACCCATCCCGGGCACACCACAGCCCGAGGCCGCAGCTCGCTGGCGGGGCCTTTTTCCTTTGACTGCTGGCATTTTCCTTTGACCACTCTGGGAGCTGTAGGAGCCAGGAAACTACGGCTCCCAGTGCCTTAGCGAACCCATCCCAGGTTATTTTCTCATCCCAGATTATTTGGCCGTGAACACTCATATAATCTAGTTCAAAGCAGATCCTGGGATATACAGCAGTGTAGATCAAGCCTAAGAGAGTATTTAGGACTACCTAGTACAGTGGTTCTCAACCTGTGGGTCTCCAGGTGTTTTGGCCTACAACTCCCAGAAATCCCAGCGAGTTTATCAGAATAGGGCCTGCGTACCTGAGGGACCGCCTTACCCCGTATTCTCCCCCGGGATCACTGCGCTCAGATGAACAGAATCTGTTGCTAGTACCATCAGTCCGCTCCTGCCACCTATCGACGACCAGACAAAGGACCTTTTCCGTGGCGGCACCGGTGCTTTGGAATGCCCTCCCGGACAGTACTCGAGCTATCTCGGAACTGGCCCCCTTCCGGAGGGCTTGCAAGACGGCCCTTTTTGGCTTAGCTTTTAACTAGGCACACCGGACCAAGAACTATGCCGTATGTCCTCTCATCCCTGTATGATGATGTAAATGTGTTTTTAATGTGTTTTTATGTTTTTATGTTTTATTGTAGGGCCGCATGTCGACATGTCGTGACATGCTGCCCGTATATCTCACTGTTATCTGCCCCGAGCCTGCTGGGAGGAGCGGAATACAAAAATGAACAATAAATAAATAAATAAATAAATTTCTGGGAGTTGAAAGCCAAAACATCTGGGGACCCACAGGTTGAAAACCACTGATGTAGTGAGTTCTATGGACAACTAGGATATTAAATCTGGGTCCATGCCAAAATTCTAGGTATTTATTTATTTCCTTTTATATTCCATATCCCTTCCAGCCAGCCCAAGAGATTATGCATTACTCAGCTCTGTCCTGCTTGATCCTCACATTTCGGTTGGCTGCCTCAGGGTCAATAAAAGAATTCCATAGTTTACTTTAAACTACATTTTCTATATCCTATTCCATCATTCCACACACTGCATTACATTGCACTTATTCCATATTGTCTTCCTTTTGAGTTCAAAAACAGGTAACCTGACAAAAAACACCATGTAACACAATTTTTGTTACTGGGTTATAAATGTCATTTCCTAATTGGTTCTGTCATTAGAAACATGGAGAATGTTTATTGAACTGCAAAAACTTCGTGTTTGTGGGACATCCTGCAGCACATTTTGTTCTACTTTTTCAATGAATATCTCATTGAGTCTCAATCATTTCGATGTAGTTTGAGGTAAATGGAGTTTCTGGAATATAACAACTACTTTCAAAGTAAGCACCACACAATTAAACATGAATAACACTTTCAAACCAAGACAGGATTTTTTTTCAAATTTTGCTACATAGTGAAATTAAACTAAGATAATATGCATTTGTAGGAACGATGCTACTTGAGCTGTCCAGTCTTTTCCATTATATTAACACATTGTTTGTAGCTCAAAATGCTTGAAATTATCCCTGTCTTTTCCCCCCTGCAGTGCCAGCAGAGTGGTTCTTTGTTCTGGGAAGCATTACTATGCTCTGGCAAAACACCGGGAGATGCTTGAAGAAAAGAAGCAGGACACGGCCATAATCAGAGTGGAAGAGCTGTGCCCTTTCCCCCTTGAAGCTCTGCAGCAAGAAATGAACAAATATAGGAATGCCAAAGGTTGGTGGACCCTTGTTTTGTCAAACCCAAGTATGGGAGCAGTTTTGCTACTGTCTTGTCTACATTAGTATAATAATAATAATAATAATAATAATAATAACAACACTTTATTTATATTCCGCCCTTCTCAGGAATATAAATAATCTCAGGGCGGATCACAAGTACACATACATGACAAACATTCAATGCCATTTGTATAGACATACACAGAACACAGACAGAACAGAAGGAGGTTTTTGTGCCATGCCACAGGGGGTGCTGTTGCTCCATCCTTCTATGACTTCAGGACATCCGCATTTTCAGATTTTCTTTTTTCTTTTATGGCATTATAAAACACCTCCCCCGTTTTATTAGCGGTACCTAATTTCTCTATTTACAGCTAAAGCTGTTTTCAAACTGCTTAGGTAAACAGTGGGCAGGGCTGACGGCTCAAATTTGCAACCTTTTGGTTGATAGATCTTTTTAGCTGCTGCTGATTTAGCAGTTGTGCTAAACTTCCAGTCCTTCCAAATCTGAGTAGTCTCAGATTTGCCACTAGTAACATTTTCTTGTTGTCATGGTTCCTAAACATGAAGAGTGTACTGAAGAAGTCCCCCCCACTATGAAAGTGCTACTTTGTGCTTAAAAGGCCATCCATTCTATGAATGAAACAAAGAGTTCAGAGTTGAAAGAGCCTGGAGACACTTTCACCCACAGTAGTTGTTTCTTTCAAGGGTTAGCTGATATATGAAAATGGCAACTGGGTAAATAGTGATTCTTTTTTTAAAAAAAATATATATATATATGATGTGGGAGCGGTGGTGGATGATTGGTTTTTTGTAGTGTTCAAACTATGCAATAAGGAAGAACCGGATTGCAGCAAATTCACCAGACGAACTGCAATGATTTAACCCAAGCCCTTAATTTCTTGTGCAGAATATATCTGGAGTCAGGAAGAGCCACAGAACATGGGGCCCTGGACATTTGTGTCCCCAAGATTTGAAAAGCAACTAGCCTTAAAGGTAAATCTTCCCTGGGATCAGTTCTAAAATAGGAGCCTATATACCTTTCTGTCATACGGTAATTGTCTGAAGAGATGTGATCCAGCAGCCTTACTCAAACTAGGGCTTCTTCTACACTGCCATATAAAATCCAGATTATCTACTTTGAACTGGATTATGTGGCAGTGTACTCATATAATCCAGTTCAAAGCAGATAATGCGGATTATCTGTGTTGATCATCTAGATCAGGGGTGCTCACACTTTTTCAGCATGCAAGCTACTCTTAAAGCAACCAAGTCCAAAAGATCTACCTGCCCCCGCCGCCGTGCACTCCCGAGTGCTCCCGCCGCGGCGCGTGCTCCTGCTGCTGTTTTCCGCCCGCGCAGCGCTTTTCCCACTTGCGGGGCATTGCAGGAAGGAGAAAGCACGAGGCGGGGCATCCAGAGGGAGCACTCCGCCCTGCCTGTCTCGTCGGCAACGCAGGCTGCACAGCTGCTTCTGGACGAGAGAGAGGCAGGGTGCTGCCTCCAGAGGCCCCGCCTCGTGCTTCCTTCTACCTGCAATGCCCCGCAGGTGAAAGAAGCACCGCGAGAGCGGAAGCCAGCAGCAGGAGCGCGGGTGCGCACAGGGTGTGCGCGCGCGTGGCAGGAGCACCCCATCTGGCTGGTGTGGCCCGAAGATCACCTGGAAGAGGGCCGAAGATCTACTAGTAGCTCCCGAGCTACCTAATGAGCACCCCTGATCTAGATTGTATGATAGTGTAGAAGAGGTCTAGTTTAGCAATTTGGAAGTTCCTGGCAGAGAGACCTCTTGAGAACCCTGCATGTACCAGCTTTTGTTCAACAAGAAAATAAAGGAAGACCATAATTAGAAAGAACAAATTGGTTTTTACCCTATATAAAGTTTAGTCACCACCTCCCAAAGAAAATCTGGATCGACTTATCTACAGGTCAGTGTGACTACTGTACCTTAGTTCTTATCATAAAACGAACCAAGTCTTTCTCTGAGTGGTGAAATCACTAGTCTCAGGAGAACCAAACAAGAAGTACTTGTCCCTTCTCATCTGTATGGCAGATGTTTAATTGTGTGGTACTTACTGCGAAAGTAGTTGTTATACTCCAGAAACTTTGTTTTTGAGGCTACCACAAATTATGTTGAATTGGTTGAGACTTGAGGAGATATTCATTGAAAATCTATAGCAAAATGTGCTGCAGGATGTCCCGCAAAACAAAGTTTTTGCAGTTTAATAAACTTTCCCAATGTGTTTATGATAGAATCAATTAGGAAATGGCATTTACAACCCAGGAACAAAAATTGTGTTATATAATGAAGCAGATACCTATAATTGGATAAAACCTTAATGCTACAGCCCTATTTTGTGCATAGTTTCTGTTAAGCACGTTGTTGTTGTAGTTGTTATTATTATTATTATTATCTTTTTTATTATTATTATTATTATCTTTTCTCTCCACAAAGGAGACTCAAAGCTACTTTAAAACATGCATAGGGTTAGGCTGTAAAACAAACGACTTCTAAACAAAGAAGTCCCGAAGTAATTTAGATTCCAAAGAGAGCTCTCATTCTGAAAAAAAGATGGAAACAAGCTGCTAGTCTGAACTTCAGTACTCATTGCTGCTAGACGTATTGCAAGATTGAGTACCTAGGTTTGTAGGTCTCAGTGAGGAGCAGAATATGCCTTCTAATGTTGTATTAAAACCAAGACAAAGCCAGAACAGAACGTAAAACGGATTGTTGTTCAGTGTCGTCAAGTCGTCTCCAATTTATCGGGAGTGTATTATAGGGATTTTTTGACACCTTTTATTCAAAGCAGATTTACTGTTTCATCATTATCATCAATTTAGTATTTCATTAGTTGCCCTCCATCCGAAGTGCTCTGGGCAACTTACATAAAACAGAGTAAAACAGAGTAGACTTACATAAACAAGTAAAACAATTTAAAACAATTTAAAATTTAGATTACAACTCAAATGCTCTGCCAAAGAGCCAAGTCTTAAGCCCTTGAGTGAAAGACCGCAGGTCGTGGATGGCTCTTATATAAGGTGGCAACGAGTTCCATAGAACTGGGGCAGAGACTGAAAATGCCCTGTGCCTTGTAGTTTCCAGGCGAATTTCCCTGGGGCCTGGTACAGTGAGAAGATTTCCTTGAGAGGGTCGAGGTGACCACCGGGGTTGGTAGGGAGAAAGGCGGTCTCTGAGATACATCGGCCCATGGCCGTACAAGGCCTTAAAGGTTAGAACTAACACCTTATAGGTCGGAGATTCAATATTTAATCGGCAACCAGTGCAGATGCTGTAGAATTGGTGTTATATGGCATCTTGTAGGGGTTCTAGTAAGGAGCCTGGCGGCCGCATTTTGCACACTACAAATGTTCCGGGTCACTGACAAAGGAAGGCCAACATAAAGTGCATTACAATAGTCTAATCTTGAGGTGACCGTAGCATGGATCACCATGGCCAAGGCCTCCTCTGAGAGATAGGGCGCCAGCTGCCTAGCCTGGCGAAGATGGGAAAAGGCCTGTTTGCTGACGGCGGAGACCTGAGCTTCCATTGTCAGCAATGGGTCTAAAACAATACCAAGGCTCTTAACGGTGGCAGATGGAGACAAAGGTTCACCATCAAAAGTGGGCAGCGGACGCACTCCTGCCGGGTTACCAGGCCACAGAATCTCGGTCTTCGCTGGTTCACCCTCAGTCTGCTGGCACACAGCCATCCAGTCACAGCCTTAAGGCACATGGTGATATTATTGGGTACCAAGGCTGCCTTGGGGTCAAAGCGCAGAAGGAGCTGGATGTCATCAGCATACTGGTAGCATTCCAGCCCGAAGCTCCATACCAGCTGAGCGAGTGATCGAACATAGATTATTATTATTATTATTTCCGGCATTTTACTCCGCTCTTCTCAACGGGAAGATGTGCAGGGGCGGGAAATATTAGTGATCTCGGGTAGGGGCAATAGGGACGGTAGACGTAGGCCTTATGTGAGGAGAAGGAGGAGGAGCCGAGGAAGGGCTCGTCCTCCTTCTGACCTATGAGCTATCCCCAGGCACGCAGATGGGGAGTCTCCAACTATCTCTCCTCCAACTCTGGTACTAGCAAACACTAGGTCCGTGCGTAACAAGACGGGGATCATCAGGGACTTCCTCCTGGAGAAGAAGGTCGACCTTGCGTGTTTCACTGAAACCTGGTTGCAAGAGGGAGATGAGGTCCTTATGCACGAGTTAGCATCACCGGGGTTTGTTGCTAGTTACCAGATGAGGACAGAGAGACGGGGGGGGGGGGGGCATCCTCAGTCGAGACAATTTCAATTCCAGGACGATTCCGACGGCGAACATCCCAGGAATAGAGTGTGCCGGTCTGGTGTGGGGTTCCAGTGAGAGTGTAGCCTTCCTGTTGGTGTACCGAGCACCCAATGCGCCAACAGGGAGCCTGCCTAAGCTGCTGGAGATGGTCTCGGGGTGGGCATTGAGGTTCCCCAAACTTATTGTGCTGGGGGACTTCAATGTCCACGTCGATACCACCTCCCCTTCAACAGCAGCCATGGACCTGGTGTCTACCATGGAGGCACTAGGACTCTCACTTTGTAAGACCGGTCCCACACACCAGGCCGGGCACACCCTGGATTTGATCTTCGCGGCCGGAATTCAGGTGGCCCTAACCTCTGTAATGGAGGTTCCATGGTCCGACCACAGTGTCTTGGAAGTCCGTCTTGAAATGCCCCCCCCACTCGGTAAGGGTGCCGAACCTATTCTGGTTCGCCCGAAGAGACTTATGGAACCCACTAGGTTCCTGAATGCTCTGAGGGATTTGGAACTCCCCAGCGACTCAGTCGACGGGCAAGTGGAACACTGGAACATCTGTCTCTCCGCTGCCTTAGATGAGATCGCCCCCAGACGCTCTCTCACCCTCCGTAGAAATCGCTCGCCTTGGTTTACCGAGGAGCTACGAGCAATGAAACGGAGGAAGAGACAGCTAGAGGACGTGTGGCGGGATCGCCACGACGGAGCATCGAGATTAGCTTATGAGCAGTTTAAAGAGGTTTATGAGCAAGCTGTCAAGGAAGCCAAAAAAGTCCATTATTCTTCCTTGATAGAGTCAGCTAGTTCACGCCCAGCCCAGCTTTTTAGAATAATTCGGTCCCTGACAACAATTCCGGCTGTCCCAAATGATAGGGGTTTGGCGCCAACATCTGAGGCTTTTCAGAACTTCTTTGCTGACAAAATCTCGATCCTCCGCCGGGATATCCAAGCCACCCTTGATACAGTGAGTGAACTCGAGACTCCGCCGCCACTCGGCGGGCCCATCTTCACCCGTTTCCAACTGCTGGACGCAGCAGCTGTCGATGAGATACTGGCTGCAGCTAGACCAACTACCTGCTCCCTCGACCCGTGCCCCTCCTGGCTTGTTAGATCTTGCCGGGAGGGGTTACGTGGCCCCCTGGGAAAGATTATCAACAGCTCCCTTGAGCAAGGAGTGTTCCCAGGGGGGTTGAAAGAGGCAATGGTAAGACCGCTGCTGAAGAAGCCGAATTTAGATCCTTCGGCTCCCTCCAATTACCGACCTGTGTCTAATTTGCCTTTTTTAGGCAAGGTAATTGAGAGGGCAGCAGCGGATCAGCTGCAGCGGTTCCTAGACGACACAGCTGGGCTTGACCCCTTCCAGTCCGGCTTCCGTATTGGGCATGGGACGGAGACCGTGCTTGTCGCCATTACAGACCAACTTCGCCGCCAGCTGGACCAGGGTGGATCAGCACTGCTTGTTTTGTTAGACCTAACAGCAGCGTTTGACACAGTAGATCACGCCTTGTTGACCCACCGCTTAGCCGTGACTGGGGTTAGGGGGACCGCCCTTAAATGGGTGGCCTCTTTCCTCCAGGATCGGGGACAGCGTGTGGAGGGGGGCGGGGGGGGGTCTCTGGGAGACTCCCATTAAGTTGTGGGGTCCCCCAGGGGCCATCCTCTCCCCCTTATTATTCAACATTTATATGCGCCCCCTGGCCCAGCTGGCTCACGACTTTGGTCTGGAGTGTTATCAGTATGCGGATGACACCCAGCTTTTGCTGAGAATGGACGGCAGGCCGGATACCGTACCCGATTGTTTCCATCGATGCCTCGAAGCCATGACTGGCTGGCTGCGTTCCAGCCGGCTGAAGGTGAACCCGTTGAAGACGGAGATCTTGTGGCCTGGTCGCCCTGGGCTGGATGAGTGCCGGTTGCCTACCCTGGATGGCGAGCCCCTTAGCCTGTCATCCCTGGTAAACAGTGTGGGAGTCTAATTGGACCCATTGCTGACCATGGAGACCCAGGTCTCCACGGTCAGCAAAATTGCGTTTTACCATCTTCGTCAGGCTAGGCGACTGGCACCCTACCTGTCCAGGGACGACCTGGCCACGGTGATCCAAGCGACTGTCATCTCGAGACTGGACTACTGTAACGCCCTCTACGTTGGCCTTCCCTTGTCGACCAGTGAGGGAGCATATTACTCTCATCCTTCGGCAACTGCACTGGCTTCCTATAGAGTACCGAATTGCCTTCAAGGTGTTGGTTTTAACATTTAAGGCCTTACACGGTCTAGGGCCTGCGTACCTGAGGGACCGCCTTGCCCCGTACGTTCCCCCGAGATCACTACATTCAGAAGAGCAAAATTTGCTACTGGTTCCATCGATCCGCACCTGCCATCTATCCACAACTAGGCAGAGAGCTTTCTCCGTGGCGGCCCCAATGTGGTGGAACTCCTTGCCAGATGCTACCCGAGCGATCCCATAGCTCGGCCCCTTTCGAAGGGCTTGTAAAACTGCCCTCTTCAAACTGGCTTTCGACTAATCGAGCTGCCTGTGGGGTCCATGCCTTGAGCCCTAGAAATTGAAATCCTGTTGTTTTTACTGTACATTGGCTTTATGTTTTTATGTTTTATGTTTATTGTACGGCTGCTGGTTGTATGCGCAGCATGTTTTTATTGTATGTAATCCGCCCCGAGCCTGCAGGGAGGAGCGGAATATAAGATCGAATAATAAATAAATAAACCCCCGAGGGGGGACTCAGAGCGGCTTCCAAAAAGGCACAATTTGATGCCAACACAGTAAAACACATAAAACACAGTATAAAACCCCCCAAAACATTACACATTAAAATACAATTACATCAACATATCATACACATTCATTTAAGTTAAAAAAAAAAAAAGGTGCTGCCTTGTGCTAGTGTGCAAACGCCTGGTCCCATAGCCAGGCTTTTACTTTTTTCCTGAATGTCAGGAGGGATGGAATTGATCGTATGTCACTAGGAAGCGCATTCCACAGATGGGGAGCCACCACCGAGAAGGCCATATCCCTCGTCCCCACCAGCCGGATTTGAGAAGTCGGTGGGAGCGAGAGCAGGGCCTCCCCGGATGATCTTAAATTATGAGGTGGGATGTAGCGGCAGATGCGTTCGGACAAGTAAGATGGGCCAGAACCGTATAGAGCTTTAAAGGTCAAGACCAGCACTTTGAATTGAGCTCGGAAGTGGATAGGCAGCCAGTGGAGCTGACACAACAGGGGGGTGGTATGCTCCCTGTATGTAGCTCCAGTTAGTAATCTGGCTGCCGCCCGTTGGACTAGTTGTAATTTCCGAACTGTCTTCAAAGGCAGCCCCACGTAGAGTGCGTTGCAGTAATCTATTCGGGATGTGACCAGAGCATGGACGACCGTAGCCAGATCAGACTTCCCAAGGTACGGGCGCAGGTACGGGTGCAGCTGTGCAAAAGCTCCCTGGCCACCGCCGAGACCTGGGGTTCCAGGGCTCAGCGATGAATCCAGGATCACTCCCAAGCTGCGAACCTGCGTCTTCAGGGGGAGTGTAACCCCATCCAACACAGGCTGTAACCCTATTCCCTGTTCGGCCTTTCGACTGACTAGGAGGACCTCTGTCTTGTCTGGATTAAGTTTCAATTTGCTAGCCCTCATCCAGTCCGACACAGATGTTAAATAAAAGAGGGGACAGGATAGCACCCTGGGGTACCCCACAATGGAGGGGGTCCTCTCAGAGACTTGGCCCTTCCACTCTACTCGCTGTCCCCGATTTCGGAGAAATGAGCCGAACCATTTAAGGGCCATCCCACGAACTCCGGCTACGGCGAGGCGGTGAGTCAATAGATCGTAATCAACGGTGTTGAACGCTGCAGTGAGGTTGAGAAGCACTAGCAGCACCAATCCGCCTCAATCAAGCTCTCTTCCTTTGTCTGAAGCAGAGAAGAGTGGGACTTGTCCAAAATCATACTGAGGGATTCCTGTTGTCCTAAAGTCTGCAACAATGGAATAAGATCCATTTGGTATATGATGACTTCCATGTGGTTATGGATATGATTGTGGTGTTAACCCATGATGACTTGAATGGGAGTTCAAGCAGCTTGTGTTCAAGATTGCAGTCGGAAGGATTATCATTTTACCATTAACTAGCATCTTAATCTTGATCAAATAAGTAAGTGTTTGTAATGTCATCCTTATGACTTCATTGCAGCTCCATCTTGTGAGTAGACCAGCCTTACCAGCACCTGCAGTTGGCATTGGAACAGTACACCAAAAGCAACAGGAAGATCTCCTTGCCAAAACATTTGGTTGAGACCTATGTACTTTTGCAATTTTGCAGTTGTTTTTTTTAAAAGATCAAGCAAGAAAATTATAAGATTGAACTTGTTTTTGATGTGTGCTGCTTAAAATTATTGGATGCAATTCTGACAAGGTTTGAATGATTTTAAAACCTCATTCACTGGAAATTAGTGGCATTGGATCACCTCAACTAAAGTTTATTCCTATGTAAATGTGTTTTAGATGCAAAATGGTTTAAAGTAAATTAAATCAAAGTTTTGAAATAAAATCCTTTAATTCTGAGACTACATATGTGGTGTTGTTCCCCAGATCAGGTATCTCTTCATGTTTTGTGGTCTGGGGAAAATAGCCTCTTGGGCATGATTTGGCTTCGGAAAACTGGGGTGTACGTGTTAAAGAACTTGTTCTCCAGATCCAGTTGTTTTTAAAGGTCTCAATCCTGCTCACTAGGGTCAATTAGAGCAGACCCATAGGAATTAACTTTTTGAGTAAGTCAGAATATAAGTAGATCCCATTGATTAATTGGCTCTACTATCATTGGAATCAACAAGGCCTAAGTGCTTAGTAGCTACTTAATAATAATAGAGTTAGGTACTGGGATGTATAGTTCACCTGCAATCTAACAGCACTCTGAACTCCACCAACCTGGAACTAACTTGGCAAACAAACCCCCATGACCCAACAAAAATACTGGAGATCTTTGGAGGGATTTATAGGAGTTGTAGTTCACCTACATCCAGAGTGCACTATGAACCCAAACAATGATGTATCTGGATATGCCCAAATTTGAATACTGGTAGGTTTTGAGGGAAAATGGCCTGGGCATTATGGAGTTGTAGGTACTGGGATTTATAGTTCACCTGCAATCAATGAGCACTCTGAATTCCACCAAAGAAGGAATTAGACCAAACTTGGCACAGAGAGCCCCATAACCAGCAAAAAAATACTGGGGGTCTTTGGGAAAATTTACCTTGATTTGGGGGGAGGGAGGGGTTGTAATACACCTACACCCAGAGAGCACTGTGAACCCAAATACCAATGGATCTGGACCAAACATGGCACACATACTTGATACACTTCAATTTAATTATTGGAGGGGTTTGGGAGAGCTTGACCCTTAGTCTTGGAAGTTGTAGTTGACCTACAACCAGAGAAACTGTGACCCTCACCAGTGATGGACCGGAATCAAACTTCACACACAAAACCCCCATGGCCAAATGAACATACTTGAGGGGAACTGACCTTTATTTCTGGGAGTTTCAGTTCACCTACATCTGGAGACACTGTGACCACCAACAACAATAGTCTGGGACCAAACTTGGCACAAAGAACCCTCATGAACCAACTGGAAGGCTTTGAGGAGGCTGATTCACCATGGTGGGAGTTGTAGTTTGCCTGTAGCCAGAGTGCACATGGACCCTATTGATGATGAATCTACAGCAACCTTTCTCAACATGGCAAACTACTGTTGGAGTTTCAACCTGGCATTATGTGAGTTGTAGCTCACCCACAACCTTGCGTATTTTGTAAAATAAAAAAATGACTTCTTCAAATAACGCAGGCAACGTCAGGTACTCAAGCTAGTAAAGTAATAAAGAAAATAAAAGGAGGCCCACTGATTTCAACACTCAAATGTTGGAAAAAATGGCAGTGTAAATTTCCAATAAACAAAATAGATATGCTCCCAATAGGATTATTAGATAACAAAGCCAATTAGATATATGGTAAAGTAATTTTAAAAATATGAAACACAGTGAAATAATCAAGATTGGTGATCTCTCAAATTCTGATGGCACAATAAAAGATTGGGAGGAGATAAAAGATAAATGTGGTTATTATGGCATGGAATGACACAGAGGATAACAGAATGGAAGAGAAATGAGAGCCCAGAAGCAGATCTAGATCAAAATTTAAAATGGAAAACCGGAGAAAGGGATTGTGGTATGTGTGTGTTTGTGTGTGTGTATGTGTGTGTGTACACACACACACACAAACACACACACATATATATGTATGTATATATATATGAAATTAGTAGAAAAACAATATAATTTGAAACATGTTTATCGAAGCATGGAAAGAGGAATTAAAGTTTTTATTTATTCATTTTGTATCAAAAGCATTGCATAAATTAGTATAAAACTAATAAAAATAGAAGGTGCGCAGGCAGCTAAATATTTTTTGACTAAAAACAGGCAACAGCAACGGCATTGTCTGTAGCCTCCAACCATTCTTCCTCTGTGTTAGCATTTTAATTCTTGCAGCGTATGGTTGGTGATAAGGCCGATGTTGTGAAGCTTCTTGGATAAACCAGGACGCCGAGTCGGTAGTACAAAAAACAATTCTTTACTTACAAAAACAAATCCACTTCACTCTTCAGCACAATCTCTTAGAACACACGACAAGGACAGATAGCATGGTTTTATACAAAACGCCAAGGGACGCTGGACTAGACGTCCTTCGTCACTTCCCACTCTACATAACCTGCTGGTTAACCCTTTCTGCTCCAGCAGTGTACATGGCATCTTTGCTCTGAGACAGCACCAGACATATACATACACAAATTCACATTTCACTCCTATGATACACTCTATTAATTCCAACAATTCCCCTCTGAAATGTTAATTTCTCATTCCACACTGTTTATGTATTTCCTAAACACATATTGTTTCTAACTTCGTTCATCTTACAATATTCTATGTCACTTGTAATTGTATTCCTTAGTCAATATATTCTTTAACTTTTACATACAGTATTCTTATATGTCACATATACAGAGGCTGTTATACATATATAGAGATCTCGTATTTCTGGATTACTTCATCACAAACACAATCACTTCCTGCAGAATATTTTAACTTTAAGATATTACTGCATTCCTCTGTACACAATATAGATACACTACACATCTCATACTGTACATTTTAAGCACAATAAACATTTTTACTCATAGACTGTTACACAATCATCAGTGTCAATGAAATCATCTCCACAAGGAACTTTATGGAATTTTCCTGGTTGTGATAAGAAAGGCATTAACATATATTTCTGCAACTCTTTCTTCTTTGTGTTTTGATTTACACTGACTGTTCTAACTTCCTCTTTCACCTCCTGCTTGCCTGCTTTTGGCGTAACCTTTCCTTTAGGTGTTTGTTTTTCACTACTTTCTATCCTTTGTGCATCTACTGCTCTTTTGGGTGTTCCCTTCTCTTTTCTGTCTGATTCAATCAACTCTCTTGGTGGTGATGCAACCTCAACCTTGACTGGCTGTTGTTGCTGCTCGTTCACAACACTAGATGTCTCACCACTTTCTTTATACCTGGGAAACCCATGCAGACTCTCTGCATTTAAATGTATATTAGACCAATCCATCATTTTTTCGAAATAAGCAATCTTAGACATTTTTACAGTTGTTGGGGTATCCAGAAATTTGTAACATCGTTTTCCATATCCCACGAAACACATTTCTCTATGTTTATTTTTCTTGTTTTTCCTTTCATTTGCTGATAAAAGCACATTAGCTTTTTGTCCGAATATCCTGAGGAATTTGAAATTTGGGACTCTATTATACAATTTCCGGTATGGTATATCCTGCACACATTCATCCCACAATCTATTACTCAAATAGTTGCATGTATGCAAGATTTCTGGCCAGTACTTGGGTGCTATTTTGCTATCTTTTAGGATGCATTTCTCCATTTCTCTCAAAACGCGCATCCTTTCTTCTGCCACGCTGATCTCATTCTTAAATTCTCCAATTTCTGTGAAATCAACATTTCTGGCCCTTAGATACTGTTTGACCTCTTTGCTACACATTTCCATACCTTTGTCCAGTATCAGATTTCCCAATTTCGTTTCATACACATTCTCAACTAAATTTAACCAACTAGCCAATTTCTCTTTTACCTCAGACAAATCTTTTAGAAAATAGATGTACCCATATCTACTTAATCTTTCTACAAACATCATTACAAAACGTGAACCACCTGCGCTTTCTTCAAAAGGTCCTTCAATATACATGTGTGCTCTCTCAAACAAATTATTCACTTTTATCTTTGATCTTTTGTGTACTGTTATAGGCACTTGCTTTACACTCCCACACACAGCACAATCAAGATGATAATGGCAGTCCTCCATTTTGTAATCTGGGCAAAAATTCATGGTCTTCTTCAAAACATCAAACTTAGCATGACCCATTACTCTATGGAACAAATGCATGCATCTGTCATGCTGAATTGTACTACCAACACACATAACTTCCACATTGTCTTCTTCACCAAATCCGTTGACTTTCTCAAACATTTCATACATTTTATTACGTTTTACTCCTTTGCCAACAAGTTTCCCTTCTCTGTTGTAAATATAACCGTATATTCCCTTGAATGACACTCTATACTGTTGGTCTGTTAACTCAGCTACACTCAATAAATTAGACTTCATTTCTGGAACAAACAAAACCTTTTGCCAGTACAATTTTAAACAAGAAATGTAACAAACTCCAAATTTGTTGAAAAGTTGTACTGAGTTATTTGCAAGAGATACTGAAGATCCATGCAAAGTCTCCACATTTCTCAAATTAGCCAAATCATTAGTGATATGGTGGGTTGCTCCAGAGTCCAAAACCCATTTACTGCTTCTACTGGAATTACATCCTACTGCAGCCACCATCACTCTTGCTCCAGGTTGACTTGATGATTCACCTCCACGTCCTCAGCCTCTGTTGTAATGGCCTCTTTTCTTCACTTTGCAATCTCGAGCCAGGTGTTCCTTTGAATTGCAGATAAAACACCTCCTTGCTGCAGGCACACACACATTGGCAAATACTGGCTCCATTTCTCTCGGCCTCGGCTTGGGTGACTCCCCCTCAAGCTGACATGATCCTTGCTTCTCCTCCAAGGACAGGTTCTTTTTAGACTCCGTCTGTAACTGCAGCTCCTCCGCATACCCAAGGGCAGGCACTATTCCTTTCAGCCTTTGCAACTCCCCCTCAGGCCGGCATGCTACTCGCTGCTCCTTGCATCTGTCTGTCTCCCTCAATGGCTCCATCTGGCAATGCCTTTCCTCTGCATGCTCCACAGGTTGGCAGCCAATCTTCATCTTCTTAGTCTGCTTCTCCTCAGGCCCAAAGACATGTACTGCTCCTTCTAGCCTTGGCATCTCCTCCTCAAGCCTGCATGCTCCTTGCTGCTTCTTCAATGGCTCCACCTCAGCCTGGCAACTCTGGCAACATTCTGCTTTCCCCGCAGGCTGGCAACCATTGTCCAATTCTTTCTGCACAAACACACTTTCCATTACTTCCAAAATGCTCCTGCATATTGCAATGGCTTTGTGCACTTTCTCCTTTGTCAGTAGGCACTTCACACACTGGACAAAGTCATCAATTTGCAGCTCACCTCTAGCTTGTAGGTTTTCCAAGCTCTCAGACCATTCTTTAAAGTTATGGTCAATTGCATTTGCCATCTCTGTAAGTGGATTGCTTGTAGACATTTCCACTTTCACTCAGAAGATCTCCTTTTCTCGGATTCACAGCCCAGCCTCTGTATTTCAACACCATTTACTCACAGCAGGCATCTGGCGATCTTCACATCAAGGCACAACATGGATTTATGGCTGTTCTCTATCTTAGTGAGTGGATTGGACCCAGTCAGCTTTTTCCTTGGAAGATCTTCGGTTGCACCCGAAATTCAGCCCAGCTATTTTCCTATAGCCTCCGGCAATCTCCCCTCTGATCTGGCTACTCACAAGACTCAGTGGCTTTATGGCTTCACACTCCAGGACCATAAATCCTCAGGGTCCCAGCACGCCCCGCTGTGCAGATCTCTGCTTCTTCACTGGAAACACACTGTCTCCCCTCTAGCAGCAAACTCTTCTGCAGCAGCTCCGATTCAGCCTTGTGCCTTTTCCAAAAACTCTTAAGCTTCAAACAAACTTTATCACCTTCCTCCTTGGCAGGGGGCCCATAACCATTGTTAGCATTTTAATTCTTGCAGCGTATGGTTGGTGATAAGGCCGATGTTGTGAAGCTTCTTGGATAAACCAGGACGCTGAGTCGGTAGTACAAAAAACAATTCTTTACTTACAAAAACAAATCCACTTCACTCTTCAGCACAATCTCTTAGAACACGCGACAAGGACAGATAGTATGGTTTTATACAAAATGCCAAGGGACGCTGGACTAGACGTCCTTCGTCACTTCCCACTCTACATAACCTGCTGGTTAACCCTTTCTGCTCCAGCAGTGTACATGGCATCTTTGCTCTGAGACAGCACCAGACATATACATACACAAATTCACATTTCACTCCTATGATACACTCTATTAATTCCAACACTCTGTACATGAGGCTGGGCACAGAAGACAAGCATACAGATGCGGAGTTGTCTGTTCTGCTCCACAGCCACACAAGATGTGGGATTCTTTTAGGAAGTGCCATTTTGCCAGGTTGTCTTTTGATCTGCCCACTCTGCTTCTGAGTCTATTCAGGGACTTCCAAGTTGCCCATTCTTGGTATGCGCCTGGAGGAAGACCCTCCCTTGCGTGGGGCCATCCAGTTGGGATTTCCTGGTTTAGCTGCCCAGAGGGATACCCTTGCTGTTGCTGGGGGGACGCCAAGAGGAGTGGTAGTTCTCATAAAGCTTTTCCTTGATTTGAGTCTGCTGGGAGGAGGCTGGTAGCCATGTAGTGGGTGGCTTTCACAGTGTTCAATCTTATTTCTCTCACATTCAGCAGCAACTTCCCATCACACATCAGGAGGGGCAATGCCAGCTCGCTTGTAGAGTTTATCAACAGGTGTATGTTTAAGACATCCTGTGATTATTCTGCATGTTTCATTCAATGCTATGGTCACCTGCTTTGCATGGGCAGACCTATGCCAAATAGGACAGGCATATTTGGCAGCTAAGACAAGGCCAGGGCTGATCTTCTTAATTTTGGGTCTGCATCCCATGTGCTGCCAGTAAGTTTCCGTAGGACGTTATTGCGTGCAGCTACTTTGTGTTTGGTGTTCTAGCCGTCTTTCCTATATGCTAGTATTTGATCTAAGGTGACGAGATATTTAGGATGGAAACAATGTTCAAGCTCTTGACCTTCCCAGGTGACTTTCAATTTCCTGTTGGCTTCACGGTTGCACAGATGGAAAGCACATACTTGTGTCTTGGCAGGGTTAGGCTTCAGGTGGTTATCTTTGTAGTAGCTGGAGACATCTTTCAAGGTTGGATTTCAATTAAATATTAATGAGAATGATATCAAAAATTAGATAAACACAATTAAAAAATTAAACACGTTAAGATTAAAGAAACACAATAGAATGTTTTGACAAAATGGTATCATTGTCTTTAATATAAACAGGCAACCTATTGTATTGGTGGTGATGTAGATCAGAATTTGAGCATTTTTGTGTGTTTGATTTTATTCTATGTTGCTTTGCACAAATCTCATGTTACATAGATGTTTAAAAAAACCAGATTAGCTGATGCTGGCAGCATGATCAAACATGGGATGAGCTGTGTGTATCCCTTTGATCAGCTAGTATTTCTATGCCAGCTGGGCATACAAACATACAATAAACATTTTGTATACAGAATTGACCAAAACCTGACCAAAATACACTTTCTATTTTGTTCTATGACTAAGATGAAGAATCTCACAGGTGAGTAATCTCACATTGGGCAGTCTTCGTATGTCATGATAACATCCTTCACCACCTTATCACATTGAAAAATTTCCCAGTCATAGCCTCTTTTCAAGCATGGAGAGGCCCTGAGCTCATCAAATGAATTAAACTACTTCTGGTTGTCATGCATAGCCCTTCGTGGTTTTAAAAGAGGCAGAATTGTCCTGAAAAGAGGGAACTTTGGCAATCGATCTCACCGCATTGAGAGGTTTCCCCCTGGTAGGACACGTCAGCCTCCTTTCAAGCATGGGGAGGCATGGGGCTCATCACATGTTCCAGGGTTGAAAAAAGGCAGAAATGTCCTGAAAAGAGGAAACTCTGAACACGGACCAGCAATCGGGTTCAGAGCACCTACCTCTTATCGCACTTTACTCCTCTCTTTACAACTGAAAAACAGGTGGAATGGGAA